>JAQFZP010000814.1:0-26397 GCA_034695745.1 Geophilus truncorum | reverse complement strand
AGCTCATAAAACGAAGGAAAAATGAAACAAAAAAATTTCGTTTTATAAAACAGTTTTAGTTTTTGAATGCACCTAATGTGTGAAAAATAACACATTTTTTCTAAAAATATAAAAATTTAACCCAAAAAAAAATGTCTTTTTTTCGACCAATTTATTTATTTATTTATTTACTTTGTTGGGTTTATATAAAACAAAGCGATAAGAACGTCGCAACAAGTAGATTTTTATTTGTGTTCCTCCTAACACGAGTCCCGACACCCTATCATTTGGTCGTCTTGCTCTTTTAATCCATTATTCATGGCGCTCGCATCGTCGGCAAAAGACGACTACAGTGCGAGTACTAACACAACTGCTTATCGGGGGCATCTTCGGAGTAATTGATCGCACAAATCACACGTTTCCCAACCGGAGGGGAGAAAATTAGTTCTTTTTCAACGAAAACACACCATTTAAGAACACACACACACACATCACTACTCTTTTTTTCTTTCTTTCTTTTAATTCCTCGTTGCCATCGCCCATATCTAATTATTGAACCGAACCGACACTCGTTTTCCCTCAAGCTTCTAGATAAATGTTGGGGGAGTGTGTGGGTGGGGAAGGAGGGGTACAAAAAAAAATCGATATTATTAATTGGATTTCTGGGTAAAAACGGGAGAGGGCGCTGCGAGATGACGTGGGTGCGCTTAATAAGGAGGTGTTGATGCGTCTGTCAAAAAGCTGTCACCTGCACCGCCAGCGCGACGATCTCTCGTGGCTTTTGCGGTTTTCTCGGATTTTCTCGCGAGTAAAGAAAAACGGATTGCGCGCGTGCACTTGCCGGAAAGCGATTATTCGACACTTTCGGGAAATTTCCCACTTCCAGTTGATTCGTGAATGGTGTCGTGTCGTGCAAAATTCAGTTTTATTATGAAAAAGTAATAAAAGTTAAATTTCTCGTTGCAAAACTGAAATGGACATTCGAGATTCTAGTTTATTTGTGAATGGTGTCATTAGAAATACCCAATTAATAAAATTGGAAGTTGAAAGTGAACTATCATTTCATTCGTCAATCAGAAGTGAAGTGGAAATTTCTCTTCTGAAAGTTTCATCTTCAAAAAATTTCATCTTCAAAAATTACAAGTGACTAAAATTCAATTTATCATCAAGCTGAAAAGTTCAAATTCAAATTAGCTCTTGTAATTGTCATCTAAATACATACAGTAATTTCTCAAATTTTGTAAATTAGAATTTCATTTTTTTGAAAATTTTCAGAAATGTTTTTATTATTTTAGAAATTAAAAAATTCAATCTCTCAATTCACAAGTAAACTGGAAATTATTGTAATTGATGTTGTGGTGTATTTATTTTTATTTATTAGTTTTTTTTTTTTTTTTTTATATATAACAAAACTTCATTTTTTCCTCATTTCAGGACAACAGCAGCAGTTTCGAGCACTGGCTTTGGGTCAAAAGCCATTTTTGGACACTCGTTTCTCGGATCACCTACGCGAACTTGAACATTTGAGACGTAAAACGGAAGTGCCCACGAGACTCTCGTTCGAAATTCAGCGCGGAATGACAGGTGCTGGCGGACCAGGCCAAGGTAAATAAATAAATAAATAAAATTCACCGGCCACTGACCACTGGCCACCACCGAACGTGGTTTTGCAACACTTCCGGGGCACGCCGCAGCGCCACGCAGCTCGGAATGCGGTTGCGGCGAATCTTTTGCCTCGCGTTGCCTTGTGTTGGATGGGGGACGGGGGGACGGGGGGACGGGGGGGTCGGTGAAGCCGGTGCCGTTGCCGGTGCCGGTATTTACTGCTCAGCCAAGCACTACGATTGCTAGCGGGCGTCCGTAATTGGACTGGCGGAATCTGCACCATCGTTTATTAGGAATCGCCTCATTGTGGTGCCAGGAATCTAATTACTTGGCGGGGACCGCCACCTGAATGGACGCGCACGCCCCCGCACTTAATTCACTTTTTATCGCCGCTTTTTCCACTCTTAATGAACATCAAATGGCGACCTAAGTGGACAACAACGCCGACCCCCAGTCAAAGGCGCTTTAATTAGACGCGCGTCAACCGGTCGAGCCCAAATTAAAAATACAAACAAATATATAACAAACACTCACTTCCGATCATCATTTTTACATTTAGTATACAGCTCAACTATTGGTGGTTCTGGCACTGATCTCGATATCGCAAAAACGAATAATAGTGGCGATGCGATTTTACCCCTGATGACAAAATTATCGTATTTCTCAAATAGTGCCCCCCCACGATCTATTTGCCGAAATTTTTCATACTTTAATCCCTTATTTAATGGTGTTAAATGTTGATTTTGGCATTATTTTTGTGTTTTGAACGTTTTTAAAGAATTCAAAGGTGCGTTAATTGAGACCCACGCCCTATATTTGCAACCCAGGCGTTATTTAAAAATATAGGAAACATATTTTTCTACGCGAAAAAAGCGAAGGAAGAATTTTCGGTTTCGGCATTAATTTGAAATTTGGTCGGTGAGTTGTGAACGCAGCTGTCACCAATGTCAAAATACTACGGCGCTGCATTCCAGCAACTCGAAGCAATTAATTTTGCATCGGCGACACTCGACAAATTTGTCACACCAAATTCCACCTTGGAAATGAACGAGCGCCATCTCTCGTCCACCGGATTCCCCTGGCCCTCCCCAACGGATTCTCATTACTGGTGTTTGCCACTGCCCCTACCCCTGCCCCTGCCCCTTGCAGGGTGCACTCCCCCGCCTCGCATCTTCTTCCCCACCCGGATTATCGAGTGGGCATATAGGGAAAAGAGGGAAGGCAAAGCCAAACCTATCAACCTCATCAAAAAACTGTGGCATCACCGAGGATGAGTCACCGCGGAAACCATCGTCATGGCAACGCCACATCCAGATGCACCGCGGGTGTGAGGGAGGAGAGGTTCGAGGGGTGTGTGCAGATACAAATTATTAGAAAACCCCCTACTCGCTATTATTTTTATATTGAATTGACCCGTCAGTTTCCCCAGAAAAATACGCATAAAATGGGAAAATTTGGAACTTTTTAGACTGATCATCATTTGTAATTGATTTTAGACCGAGGAAAACGTGAAAATGGCAATTTTAGTATTGTTTAGACTTTTTTAAATTATTATTTTCGTCACAATTTTCAACTTGAAATAGGCCTGGAATAAGAATTTAGACTGACCACCATTTTTAATTGATTACAAGCTAATAAAAAGGCCTAAAATTATAATTTCAGTATATTTTAAACTTAATTTTTAATTTTGAGATAGATTTTTCAACAGACCATCTTATTTAGAACTAACATTAACATTTTAGGCATATTGTTGGACTATTTTCAGCATTGTGACTAAATTTCATAACAAGATTTTAAAAAGTTATAAATTCTAGAGCCATTTGCCCATTTAGCACTCATTTCGAGCACATCACGTTTAACCCAAACTGCAAAATATCTAAAATATCTAATCAGTTGGATCTTTTAGACCCTTCAGGGTCTGCAAACAGTAAAAAGAGACTTGAAAGATGAGGCGAGTGATGGGGGTCCATTTTACAGCCCCCTTTGGGTTTGTCTATACATTTTTTTCTCTAAAATCCCCTCCTTTTCCCGCTTTACCCTCCCTCAACTATAAAATACCCCCATAAAAATAAAGTCCCCCTCTGTATCCCTGAGTTTGGGGGTTGGCTTCGTCTATTGGCAAAACGCTGCTTCGACTCCATTTCTGCTTCAATCACTCGCCGGGATCAGCCAACACGACCGAGCGCCATCTCGCGGACGGATTTCAAAATCAAAATCGATCTCGTCGCTATCCTTTTCAACCATTATCCCCATCCCCCATCTCCCACTTCCTCGCTACCCCCTGTAAACTTACCCCTTTTGGCTTTAATCGAAATGCCATGGCGTCAAAGGGTTGAAACCATTAGCAAGGGCTGATGCCACTCCCAGGGGACACTGGGGGTCGAAATCAAAGGGGTAATCGGGGCAATGGCCGTTTCGTGTCACTCCCACCCTCCTAAACAATAACAAAAGACGTGATGGTGATCCGGAATAAGATAATAACATTCCCTAAACCCCCCTCTTAATTTATTTCCAAAACACTTTTCAACAAACACAATTGCCCCCACTCTACTCTCATTACCCACACGGTTTTTTTTTTCTAAAAATACCTTTAACAAATTACTCACATTTCCCTTAAAAATAATTTATTTCAATCAAAAAAAACTTCAATACCCCTAACCCCCATAATTACCCTCTCAAAATATTATTCTTTCACTATTGCCACAAACCCCTAAAAAATTTCCCCATATAAAACTTCACACAATTTTTACTATAGGGCTTAACCGATTTTGAAATCGGTATTGGAAATCAGTCGATATTTGGTAAAATCTTGACTGCTAATTTCGATGTTATTCAAAAACGGTTTTGGTCACTTTTTGCCTATACGTTTGCACAGAAAACTTAGTATAAACGTGATCAAATTTCTATGTTTATAATATGTTATTCTTAAAAATGTATTACAAATACAGTATAACAAAAATAAAACTTATCCAAAAGCAAGTTTGAAAACTAGATAAATACTCACACAAAGATTTTTTTTTAAAAAATATTGATTACTAAAATTACTAAATGACAGTTTAAAAATTAAATTTTAATACGTGTATTTTTAATAAGTTTTATGACAATTTGTAAAAACGATAAAAAAGTACAAAATGTTTCCACAAAAAAATTACAAAATTAACCCTTTTCCCAAACATATCTCAAAATCCCACTAATACTTAATTCTCCACTCTCACCACTCCCTCCAAAAAAAAAAATAATTCATTCGCTCAAAATTTTTTTCCTTCAGTCGTTTCCCTTGAAAAACTTAAAAGACAAGAGGTGTCTGATGGACTCCTCATAAAGTACAACTCCTGTAGAAGCCATTGCAAGACAGTTGTAAATTTCCCCAACACGGACAGGTACAGGAGAGCAAAAAGAACATAAAAGGGGAGTGAGAAGCACCAACTACCACACGAAAAAACACTATTCCCTCTCTTTTCGAATGTCGCCACATTAGCCCCCCCCCCCCCCTATCCTCCCAACAAAAAACACTCCCATACCCCTCCTTCTATTAAAGCAAAAACTCCTCGTTAACCTCAATGGGAAATATTGACAGACAAACTGCGAGATACGTCGTGTCTCGTGTGTTTGCAGTCAACGAGTCACGAAAAGAGTCAAAGACGTCAAAATCAAATTGGAACGCAGCGAGAGACAAAACCCCCACCCCCACAACCCCCCATGGACATCCGGGATTATCACGCTGTGAAAACAAAAAGATAAATAAAGTCCAATTTCCTCTTTTCTAATCAAAACGCTCGAGATAAATAATTTTTATTCATTTCCCCCCACTATTTATTGTCCGCAGCTACAAAATCCCCACCCCCACCCCCTCCTGCAACGCACGTGTGACCTGTCTGCAACTCCTTAATGACTTTATGGCCATCTCACCCCGTGGCGAACCCCGGGTTCGGGTGTGTGATGGCACAAAGGAGGGAAATGGCCAAACCGTTTGTTTGCCCGTGGCCTTCGATGACCCCTTGTTAACATTATTTTTATTTTTATTTCTGCTTTTGTCGCGCCCTCTAACGGCCCTCTCTGTCCGTCTTTGTGAGGTTGAGCGTGACCCTCGTATTTTGCCATCTTCAATTGCACTTTTCTTCTTATTGGTTTTCTGCAATTAGACTTGGGCCTGCATCATGCCCAACCGTGAAAATGGCGTAAAAATTATTCATTATGTACTGCATTGTGTGTAATATTGGCACTTTGCAGGGGCCATACTTCATTCACTTTGAATTTACTTCATTTTCAACTGTTTATTTGGATTCGGGGTGCATCCAAACACCACTTCCGGTTTACTTAGGGGCTTGAAATTTTAAGGGAATATAGGTAATAGGTTTTTTTGTGGATTATCCTGTAATTTGAAAAGGGTAATCAAACCGAAAATTGTATAAAAATTGGCGTTTGGTGTGCTTTTAGACGTGATTTTCCAATTTCGAGTGGTTTGAGAAGGCACTTCTGGTCATACTGGAGGTTTTAAATCTCAGGATAGTTAAGTTCGCATCGCGTAGTTGGCGTCTCTAAAATTTCATCGAAGTAGACCGGAAATGGTTTTTATTGTGTATAGTGTTTTATACATTTTTGTGTTTTGAGCCTTAAATTTGGAGCAGCCAAAAAAGGCATTTCTGGTTTGATGGTGGCCTTTAGACTTAATAGATACATTACTGAGATCATCTGCTCTGTGACCGAAAAATTTCGGAGCTTTCGTTAAACCGGAAGTAGTGTTTCCAGCCACTCCCAATCAAAACTTCCCCCGTTACGAAAAATTCTTTATTCACAAAAACAAAAACAACAAAACAAAAATCAAAGTCCACTCTACCTTTCGTACGTACACCGCCCAAACGAAACCAATCTGCGTACTTCCATTTCCTCTCGCAAACCCGCAAATCACATCCTGAAATAAATAAAAACGCAAATTCAAAAAAACAATACAACACAATCTTTTATTTCAAAACACTGGCCAGTGGCCGAGCGGGGGCCACATGTCCAGGAAACAGCAAACAAACAACTTGTCAGCTCTTAATTGATTTGTGGCCGGCCAGGAAGTGGCTTCAGCTGCAGTGTCTCCTTAATGGACAGCGCGACATGATCGGAGACAGAGATGGCTCCATTCCTTTCGAATCCCTCGTTTACCTGCCCAAAACGTCACCAGATGACGTCACCCACCCCCACACACCCCAACAAACTCCCCGACACCCTCTTCGCGTGGGTGGCAATGCGGGTAACCGTAGGGGGGCGCCGACGAACCTCGTTGCCAACTTTTGATGGCAGCTGCACACATTCTTGGAAACAGTTCCTCGAAGGGCATTAATTTTAACGGGAGGGGGAGTTGGGGGTTGAGAATGATTCTTGAGAATTACGTCTGTCTTCGCCTCCAATCACCTCCTTCATCTCGCCATTTATTGGCGCAGTTCCAAGTTGGCATTACTGATTTGGGTTGTGCGCACTTGCAAATCGTCGACACAAAAGACACCGACAAGTGCGCGAGGTGGTAATTTGAATAATAGATGACATGCAGCAAAGTGGAGGGGGGGTGTAAGGGGAGGGTGGGTGGTGTAGGGGTGCTGGGTCATTAAAACTGAATGAATTTCAATCAGATGAAGCTTGTGTCTTGGTCCGGTATTCATCCTTTCTCCCTCGGTGACTCTGATTTATTAACGGCCTCTGTCTCTTTTTCGGCCCCGTCGAACCTTCAAAGTCACGCGTGAAATTTTAATACTATGCATCGCCCGTTGCACTTTTAATGGCCTCCGAGACCCGTCGTCACGCTACGTCCACTCGACAGGTGCTCTCTTGCACGTTTTCATTTTCCATGTGGAAATTTGGGTTTTGATAAAGAGCTATGGAAATGAAATTGACGGGTGTTTTTATGAAGCTAGGGTATTTTGTTGGTTGGGGGGGGGGGGGTCACCAAAGTTCACTTCCGGTTTGGTTGTTTTTATTTTTGTTAATTTGTAAGCCTAAATTTTCACGTAATTGGAAATTTGTCTTTGTACAGTATAGATTTTGATTTTTTTTTTTTACTTTTTACTTTCGGTTTGGAAAAGATGACAACCGATATCTGATTATTATGTGCCCTAAAAATTTGGTGTTACGAATTCAACCGGAAGTGATATTGTAATTTTTCAAAATTGACTTTTTTCCAATTTTTAAGAATATTGAAGGATTAATGCGAATACTTCCAGTTTGGAATTATTGATTGTCTATACAGGATTGTGTGCCCTTAAAATCCGGAAGTCAAATTTTGAAGATTTTAACAATTTTGAGAAATTAAAATGACACTTCCGGTTGAAATTTGTCGTTTACAATTTAAAGCCGTCCGTTCACAATCATTTTCACCCTAAAACCGAACCGGAAGTGCCATTTTACGTCATCAAAACAGATAAAACTCAATTCTATTCCCATTGAAAGAGCTTAAAATAAACTTCCGATTCGAGTGTTGGTTAGAAATTTTACAGAGAAGCCATAAATGCGACCGGAAGTGGCATTTTATCCCCCTCGAATGTGTTTTGCAGCGATCACAGTCGCCGAGCATCAGTTTTATTCCCTCGTGTTTGTATTTCTTTTTCCCTTCGAGTCCACTTTTCAACTTGTGCAAATTTAATGCTTTTCACTCACCGATTCCCAATGGGTCGGTGTCGGTTGTAAAACCCTCCTTCATTCATAATTGATACTGTTGGGGAGTTAAGGGGGGGTTCGGGGAAACTTCAAACAAAAAACAGAGACGCTGTGTCCGATTCATTTTTTAAATTTTTTTTTTTATTTCTATTTTTTTATTTATTTATTTATTTTGTATTTTTTTCCCTAGATCCCACTCAAACCTTACATTTAGCAAGTACGGATCCCTGGGCGTCGTACGCGACACATTACCCGTCATACCTCGCTGGTGGCCTGAGCACGGGCGCCGGACTTCAGGGGTCGAGTTTCACCACCCCATCACTCGCGTACCCGACCGACCTAGGGGGTCAAACGACTGGACACGATGCCAGCATTACGGGAGCACATTTAGCTTCAGGTAAAGACATTTTTAAGACTTTGTTGAATTTAGAAATTAAAAATTCAAAAATTGGAAAATTTGTGTAACAATTGTCACAAATATTTGAAATATTTATGAATTAAAAAAAAATTGAATTTTAATTTTGGAATGATGAACGAGTTTGAAAAACGTAATTTGAAAAAATTCAAAATTAACAAAAAATTAAATTTGAGTTGTCAATTTTAAAAATTCAAAATTTGACACCATCTAAAAATCTAAAATCAAACATCAAAACAAATTGCAAAATTTCCAACAATTTAATAAATACAAAAAAATGTGAAACTAACTGTTTCCCCTTCCCACAGCTTTATCCGAACACTCGACGGGGTCTAGTGGCTCCTCCGATTTCCACGGACTCACCGCGGACCACAACGGTGCGGCCGCGGCGGCAGCAGCAGCCGCAGCTGCCGCCCTCGGACTCAAGTCGTCGTCGTCCGCCACCGGCACGTCCACGACTGACGTGGTCGATCCGCACGGCGCCTTTTCCTTCCCCCACGGCGCCGACCGCGACTCGCACTTCTCGTCCATGCTCGTCCCTCGCTACCCCGGTTCCACGACCGCCGACTTCGCCTCCTCCCGCTACTCGGCCGCGGCCGCCGGTGCCACCAACTACGCCTACCAGACCCCCACGACCACCGTGGCCCTGCTGTCCACCTCTTCCAACTCGGCCTACCTCGCCGGTGGACACAGCACGTACCCTGTGCTCTCGCCGCACAGCTACTACGGCTCGGGCGCCGGCTCCAACGCCGCGGCCGCCGGACTTTACTTGAGCCAGTCGATGCTCCCGGCCTCTTTCCTCTACCCTCATCTGTACACGAGCGTCTCGCAGTCGCAACTGCACCCCTCCATTATCCTCCACGGCAACGAGCTGCGCTCGGCCATGGACGCGCTAACGCAGCGCTCGGACTTGACCAGCCGCGCCCTGGAGGCGGTGGCCGGCAGCGCGAGTTCCAACGCGGCCATCACGGACCCCGACGAACACTCGACCAGCACCAACACCCAACAGACGACCGGGGAGTCAATCAGTCGGTTTGCCGCCACCTCCAATGGACATTCAGACCCGAGCGTGTGGCGGCCCTACTGACATTTGGCCCAAGAATCGACTCGAGCACCCAACCGGAAACAGCATAAACCCAAAAGACTCGTTCTGGCCGCGGTTTTGTGATGACGGCCGGACAGTGAGAAGTGACAATGGACTCGGGGTGGACTGCTGCAGCAATAAATGAAATAAAATTTAAAAAAAAATTACCCATCCAATGAGAGAGGAGGAGGCCTTATGTACTCTACTTACCATTTTTTCCATGATAATTATTATAAATAATAAATAATAAATAATAATAAATATCTGTGATTCAAATCATTCTTTTTTCTTAATTCCCCTCTTCCCCAATGATAATTGTCATTTTATCATTCATTATATTTATGTATTTTTTTAATTTTTATTTTCATTTTTAGCTAAAACCAAAGGATAAAAAATTATTATTTTTGTGATCTCACAAACCCTTATCATATCAGTGCAAAAAATGTTTGTTTTTTTAAATATATTTTTTTTTACCCCTAACCCCTAACCCCCACCTTTAATTTCGAAAAAAATAATTTAAATTTTGTAAATGTTAGAACTTACTATGTTGTTGGTATAAATTGAGTAACAGAAAATAATAAAATTTACAAAAATAATATTAACGATGATAAGTACTATAAATGTGTCGTTTAATTTGATTCCTTTCATTTACCCCTTTATTTAATAAAAATTGATACCAAACACGAGTTTAAACCCTAGTGCTCAATAAATGGATAGTGATTCCAGGTCGTGTCATGTTTGGTGTCATTTTGTCTGTGATCCATCACTCGTAAAACTTGTCTCAAAATAAAAATAATAAATAAAAATTACAATTCATCTATATTTTATCCTGTACAGATTTTTTTTGAATAAATTAAAAACCCTCGAAAATTTCAACGAAAAAAAGTTTTAATGTTTTTGCGTTTCTCACCTGACGGCGCCGAGCTAATTGCGGTGAGCAGGTGAGGGAATAAATCCGTGCAATTGTGTCATAAAGCAACTGCGGGGGCGATGGTCATTGCCGCCCATTCACCACCTGCTTTGTGCTTTTTGTTCCAACTGTGCAAAATGGTCACGAGTGCGTACAATTACGTTTAACGACCCCTTTTGAAACGCCGCTTCGTTATTAAGTCGAAACTCTGAAACATAATAAATAAGAATCATTAAAAAAAATGATATTTTTATATATTTTTTGATGTTTTCATGTTTTTTTACGCGTTGTGTTTGGAGGGTGTCGGGAGTTTTTCGTTGTTTCGTCGTTTCGCGGCCCCTCGCGTCGACCGGAAGTCGTTATGACCACGGGTGAACAACAAACTGCCGCTGTCAATTGTGGAATTGATTCGCTCGACGCGTGTGACTTACTCGACGATTGTTTTCGTGTTTTGGCTACCGGATTCGGACTCGTTCGTGACCCTCGTCGTTCCGCTCGGTCGCCATTTTTTCCTGTTGCGCGCCGTAATGGGTTATGGCGACTGGTGTTGCGCTTGCGCTGATTTTTATTATAAAAATTTAAAATTAACTTAATTATAAATTTTAAAATCGCTTTTAACTTTGAAATTTTAATTGTTTTTCATTAAATTAGTAATAATATCGAGTGAATTTTTAAATTGGGATTTGACGTTATTTATTTATTACGCTAGTGACAGGACGATGCGCCAGTTTGATTTCGTCGCTAGGTGAAAGAAGACACTTGTTGTTATAAAATAAAATAAAATAAAATAAAATAAAATAAAAATAAATTTTATATTTTCACGCCTTTTAATTCGTTTTAAAATAATCCATCGATAAATACACGATTTAGATTTAAAATCAATATTAAATAAATACATGATTTCGTTAAATAAACTCTAAATAATTGAACAACACTCACAAAACCGTAATTTATAATTATTCTGGAATAAAACGATAAAGTTTACTCAAACGTTGTAAATATTCAGTGATGGTTTGTCTTAAAGTGGGTTCTTGTGCATAAGCAACGAGAACGCAAACAACGGGGTAAGTGGCAGGAAGAAAAGCCTGGAATTGACCATCATCCAGTTGACACAGCAGATCAAATATGGATAACAGCATTTCACTGCACACCTTAATGTGAGCTTCACTGTCCTGCAGCAAAGATAAATAAAAAAAATCACTTTACATACAATTTTACATGACTTGAGCAGTGCTGTTCCTGTTCATCAATAATACACTCCTAAAACTGTCTCGAGACATTACAGACGTGTTGAAGGAGAGACGTTTAAGAAATTTTAACATCTCGAGTTGATGTTTGAAAGGTTTAACCGTACCTGGAATCATCACCTAGAGGTTTGGTAATGACGAGTCAGTTCAGTTGTGCTATCGAGACTCACAGCTACAAACGCTGTTTTAACAACTTTGACTCGTTTTCGACAAAAAACAAGGCCAGATTCAGATTCGTGGGGTTCAACTACACCCTTTAATCGAAAATCTGAACTATAACTTATAACATTGGTTAAACCCTTCCTAAATAACTTTAACTTTCGTTGGTGCAACCGGCCTTTGGTTTAAGAGAACTGCAAACAAACATTAACAAACTTTACAATTTAATGGCGGACAGCATTAATTGTAATGAATTTTTCACAAGCTTGCCTTTATTTATAATCCATCCAGGTAGAAGAGGTAAGACTAATGCATTCTACCTGGTGATTTGACATGAGTAGCCTGAGTGCTTTTCTATGGAAAACTCGGCAGCCCTCTAATTATGCCCGTAACGAACACACAAAGTCCTTAATGATTTGTAAATTATGCATAATACATAAAACTACTTCCAATACCAAGACCTGCGCTTCCTGCTAGTGCTAATTGCTTACCTGGTTGGCCGCCCCACCATTCTCACCTGATAAATTATGCACCACAAGGCACAACCTCAAGCTCAGACAACTTGGCCCACCCTAAAGCCATATTTTTACCATGCAAATGTGAATATTTCCTAATGACAAAACCTCAGAATATGCTCGACTTTACACTCAAATTACACCTGAAAACTCGCCTTTTCAATTCATTCAAATTGCCAATTAAACCAGCAAAAAAAAACACACACTAGAAACAACACAAAAAAGCCTTCTAATGAGCCTGATAATTTAGTCTCATTTTTTCTCCTTTTTTTTCTTTTATTTATAGCAACGTTATAAATAAAAAGAAGCAAAGGTGTGGTCTGTAATCAACCTAGTATTAAGGCCAATACAAATTGATGCCAATCTGTGAATAATATTTGGATATAAAAAAACACAGAGACGGCATAAATAAGGGAGGTATATCCGGAGAGAAAAATGATTGCCGCTGCAACCACGCACGAGGTGCTTGGGCCGACCACTAAATGCCGGCTTCTTGTCGCCAATTACGAAGGGAAATCGGATTTGCACGAAAACGACAATTCGCATCACCGATCACAACACCACTTTTCTCCCTACTTTCTTTTATCTTTACAGCTAATAGACAACAAACACAATTCTGACTTACCCCTATAGATCATAACCAGTGGCAAACTGTGTCTATAGTTTCTACCGAAAAAAGGTCCCCATTCATGCAAAAGGGCCCACTTAATCTCATCAACATGAAATTACGCTTGGGGGACAATGGGAAAAATCCTCATATTGATCCTAACTACAGGGTGATTACAAAAGAAATATACAATTTCAACATTGTATTATATCAAAACTGTTATAAATATTGACATTTACTTTATATGAGTTTGTAGAGAAACTCAAAATGTTTTTGGCTCATATGCAAGTATGACGTCAATCATCACGTAACCGGCAAGCCATAATGGCTGTAAATGCTGTCTCGCTCATTGGTCACCATAAAGTCCAGATTTAACACTGTGACTTTTTTCTTGTGGGGATGCATCAAAGATAACATTTTTGTTCCCCCACCCTACACAATTAAAATTTTGAATCTTAACTTTTACCTTCATAATTGAACTCTTCCTCTGCTTCTGTATTTCTTCGCTCAACGGTGGATCGGCCATCCGCGATTTGCGTTTTTCGTTATTAAACGGGTTTTTCCTCTTCTCCCTCTGTCCACTTGGCATTGAAAACTGATTCTTGTGTCGCTTGTAGTTCTCCACCACAGACTCTATATCCTTTGTAGTTGCCACCGAATACACTTTGCTCGGTTCGCCTTCTTCGCCGTCCTCTTTCTTGCTTCCGGTGTCGTTTTCTTCCCTCTTTTCCCCATCGTTCTCGGACGAACTATTGTCCGATTCAGAGTCGCTTTCCATACTCAGCCGTTTCGTAATTGGTGGCTGACTAACCACTTTGTTGTCATCTTTGTTGTCATCTTTGTTGTCATCTTTGTTGTCATCTTTGTTGTCATCTTTTTTCTGACAGTCATCAAGTGCATTAACCGAAGCCGAGTCTCCAGAATTCTCTGCTACCTTAGACTCCTCTTTTTCTTCTTCATCTTCTTCTTCTTCTTCTCCTCGGTGATGTTTTATTTCTGGGAAATCATCCGGTTGTGCCACGAGAAAAAACAATGGTTGGTCTCCGATTTTGTCCACTTGGGAATGAGATCCAGTTTTGTCGAGGACTAAGTCGACGTACAATTCACACAATGCGCTCAACTCTTGCTTCAGTTTGATAAAGAAGTTTGTCTCATTGGTCAAGTTCGGAGGTTCTCCATTCGGTGTTGGAGGTTTCCTAGTTAGCAAAGACTTGCTCTTCTCCAAACTCAGTTCTTTGTCATTAAGCACCAGATGGAACATGGTCATCATGTGGATGGTCCAAGAAGCTCCAGCTTGTTTATACAAATTAGCAGCAACATCTGCTTGAGCCACCTTCTGCACGAGGAATTTGAGCCCTGGTCTTAGATCAAACTCTTTGGAAGCACTGTATGAAACACTCAGACAATCCAGGAGAATCTTTAATGACTTGGAAGGCAATTGTGGCAAAATTCCTTTTAGAGAATAGAGAAAAAAGATAAAAATGCATGTAAATAAATCTTAATTTGCTCTAACTAGCTGAGCTTTTTTTCAATTTTTCCAGCAATTAGTTGTTATCAGGAAAAACAGAATAAATAAATTGATTTTCCCTGGGTGTAAACCCATGAATAAACATTTTCTTTTTTGTTATTGACAGAAATGAAAAAGAAAAAGAGCAAATTGTTTCCAAATTCTAATTACATCTTGCAAAAAAAAAAAAAACCTGTTTCCACATTTCAAATAAAGGCAAAGTTCTTTTACAATTTTGAAATATAATTCTAAAAAAAAAAAAAAAAAAACATTGGTAAACACCAAATTTCTCTTAATGCAATTCAAGTTGATAACTTTGGACTAAATCAAAATTAGTCATTCGGTACTAAATCCACATGATTTTTATTTTATAAAACTATCTGCCCTTTGCAAATATAATCATCATTAAGTAGGCTTCACGCAAGAACGCTTCAACTAAATACTTGCCATTTAATGTAGCTAACTTAATCAAATGATGCATTAGAGAAAAAAACCATTATACATTACCTGGCAAAGGCGTGGTAGCTGAATATTTCTTTATGGAACCCAAGCTCTTACTGCTGGCATCAGTTGGTGTAACCGCAGGACTCGCCAATAAGATATTGGCTAAACTAGGCACCACGTAACTGGATCCTTGTAGGAGAAGAGTGCCAATGGTTTGCAGCATGATTAAATGGGATAACATGCCAACCACGAGAGACTTAAAAGAAACTCTGTCAAAGACCAAAGTCAACCAATCAATGCCATGCACTTAAGTTCTCATTAAATAATATCATCCTCGTTTTAATTTAAAGCACTTCTTTAAACACAGCTTACCACTTGGAATAAAATCATCGCCTTTTAGTCACAGCTTCTATTCTGTATTAATCAAATTGTCAAGTATTTATTGTAAGGTTTTTGTAATAATTTAATTAACTAGGGTGTAGATGTAGATTTTAATGTTAAAATCTTAACTAAGCTTATGTTGTTATATGTAACAATACTTTTGTGAATCTATAATCGTGAATGCTTACTGTATGTTCAAAGAAATAGTAAGTGAATTCAATTTCGTTTAGGCAAAGTCACTAAACTGGCTAAAGTGGTTTAAGAAAATGGAAATGACGTCACATTAAGTTAAGTTTTTTTTATATACTTTAACAAAACTGAATGCACCTACTGTGAATTATAACAAATGGCTTTTTGTCCACTTGAGCAAGATTTTGATATTTTATTGGAGTTGTAATTTTCAACACCAGAAGGCAAAACTAAACAAACTATGGTACAATGAACCATTCTCTATTATTATCTCTCCTTGCTATTACATAAGTTCCTGCAACAAAATAATAAATAAATACATGTTTAATTCAGGAAATTTTTTTCCCCATTGAAGTAGGCATCATTAGCAGAATAAAGGAAGAGATGTTACCTTTTCCACATCATTACCTTTCCCAGATTGTGGTTGCTCAAAGTTCTTGTGAAATTGCACCTCTCATTAAGCTTTCTGCAACTGACTGATGCATGGATGAATGAAAAAGAAAAGGTGGGAGGCAAAAAAAAAACTGTCTCTCATTTCATTCTTTTACTAGTTAATTTTCTGCTCTGCTAGATCAAAAAAATTGTGTGAAGCTTTATTTTCACACATGGGTTTGTGTGTTTACAAAAATTAGGCCTAAATTCATCAAACAAGAAGTTTTTAAAATTTGTTTAGTAAATAAAAAGATAAAAATAGTTATTGATGAGTTGCTTGATTTGAATTCTATTCACCAGGTTTTAATGGAAAAGTGTTTGCTTTTAATTCCGGCTTTTCCCTGCACCAAGGGTAATTAACCCGGCCTCGCACTAAATATGAATAACTAATTACAAATCCAGTTGCTTCCATCCCAAAAGGATGCCATATATTTCTAATGTTTCATTTTAAAAACTGAATATTAATATCTAACACTTAAGATTTGTTTCTGCAACAAATCCCTGAGGTTATTACTCTCAACCCTTTTGTGTGCACAGGTCCAAGTGCAGCTTTTCATTCTGCAACATTGAATGTAATGTGAATGAAAAGACAAAAGCATTTAGCTGTGGGGAGTGAATGGGAAACCATTATATTTTTTAATTTTAATTTTTTTTTGTTTTTACCTTACAGCATAGAGATCTTGATTGAGTGTGTTTTCCAGATTAGATGGGTAGAGAAGGAAAATAAAACTACGGTCTTCGTCTTCCTTCGGCTCCACGTAAGTCCCAAAATTCCTTTGATTGTCCAATAAGAAAACCTTTTAAACACAAAGAAAATTTTGAAGATAGTAACACACCCATGCAATTATACTAATCAACACTGACTCCTTTATACTGCATTCACCAAATCATTTTACCTGATGAGCCAACTGCTTGAGTCTCTCCGCTTCGTGCGCGCTGCAATCCTTTCTCGTTGCAACTCTCACTTGTCCAATATCTCCATAAAAATTGTCCGAATCAGGATGAAACGCTTCCATCAGCTGGTACAGGCTGTTGAGACTTACGGTACAAGCCCGGTGCAAACTGAGGCAAGCAATCTCCCACAATTCAGAATTGAACCAACATCCTGCACTCAGCACAACATGCCTTTAAAAGAAAAGAAGAAAAAAAAAAGACAAATAAGAAATATGAAAGTGAATAAAGAAAAACAAAAATAAGTAAATATTTTTATTCAAAAAATCCTCCCATCACCTTCACTTTCCTCTTTTAAGCATCAAAGTCAAACACATTTTTCAAAGTCAATATTTTTCTGCATTAGGCAAACAAGTGCGTGAAAGGTTGTTTCTATATAATTTCCTTATTTACACACAACAAAACGGTCGACTCCACCGAATTGACAGAAGCACCTTTTCCTTTTATTCTATTTCCCATTTTTTCTTTCAGTCCCCTCCTTTACATATACCTTTCAACGCGAAACCTTTCGTGGAATTGCTTAATTGGGTGTAAACTATGAACAAATGGGCGGAGAGTGAATATGCAAATATTCATCAGGGACTGTCACGTTTCCAAATGGGATCGGGTCGATAAAAATATTAAAGAGTAAAAAAAAAGAAGGAAAATGTTTGTCACGCTATAGGCGCACACCTTGTTTATTAATCTTAGATCAAATCCGATGAAACGGTTTAGGAGCAGCTGAAACCACACGGGAAGGTAATTAGGAAAAAGGGGAATGGGATATTAGATGGAAATGGTGGTAAAAATTGATATGAAAGAGAGAAAGAGAGTGAGTTAGCATCGCCCAAGATCAATACGCAATGGAATCTGTTTATTGCCAAGGCGCGTGCGAGATTAATTTCTCTGGCGGGCATTGAGGTGTGCCGCATCAACCCTCCAACACGGCACGAAAAGCCAATCACACCCACACAGATAAAAATAAAACCAGAAAGAAAGATTAGAAAAAATTGATATCTATAGTATTGTATTAATAATGGTTGCAATCGAGTCGAAAGCTGTCTCCGTTGACCGTTATCTCATATAGCGCACCAAAGTAACCGAGATAAATATTTCGAAAACTAGGTATACGGTATGTTCTCAGATAAACCATGGGTTGCAAATTGGGCTTGGTCTCAATTAGTGCGCCCAAAATCATTAAAAACCTTCAAAATACTACTTTTTGATTATGCATTTTAGCACTGTTTATGGCAAAAACAATGTTAAAATTTAAGAAAATACGAAATTTCAAACTATAAAACATAAGTTTCATCTAATGATGGCAATGTATGGGAAATTGAATGTAACAAATCTAACTGCACGCTAAAAACACATCGAGTTAAAACTATAAAATATTATAAATAATTATTTCTATAAATCTTTTTTTTTTAGAGTCCATGATGTCAGCTTTGACATTTTTGTCTGAATAGAAATAGAATTTAAATGTGAATTGGAATTAGACACACTGTACTATGAATTCATCGACTGCTGCATCTATGTGGCACGTGTTTCCTAAGTGAAGTTAATGAAGCAACTGAGCATTTAAAATCTTGAAAACTTTTCAGGAATCTTTTATATTTCACATTAACAGAATGATCGATTAAGATTATCTTGCTCTAGATTTAATTACAGCTATTATACTCTTCAATGTTGCATTTTTCCCAACAGCAATGCAAACTGCTAAATGTTGCTTTCCATCCATCAGAAAAAGGGTGGAGAAGGAAAATTGAATGCAAAGACGTAATTATGCTGGGTGATGAGTAAATACTGGGCAGGGCATGTTTTTATTCAATTTTTTTTCCACAAGCTATGGGGGCTGAAATCTCAACAAATCACAAGGCATGTTTTGATCAAGTGCATGAACACATGAGCAGTTTGGCAGGAAGGGAAAAAATTATTGCTGAATATTTAAACACAAACAGGTCTTTATTTCATTGCAAATGGACAAAGTGCGTGTGTTTGTTGGCAACTGTCTATTTATTTTCCATCCAACGCATAATGGCGTTGGCAAATCTATGACGACTATTTTTGGATGTGTACAAAGATAGTCTTGTATCGGGAAAATAAATACGTAATAGCGTAAACGAAGGAGACGCACTTTTAAAATGCCTTTCGGCGAATCGAAACGGTGAAAATTAAAGGTTTTTAAAGTGTCTAGAATTGAGGCCGTTTAGTTTTCTTTTTGAAAAATAATTTACGGTATGTTTTGTCGAGTTGAGACGTGAGGAGTGGTGAAGTGCGTGCTTAAATTGTTTTGATTCCTCTTCTCGGACCACTAAAGGTGTGGACAGGTGTAAAATGTCTCAATTAGGATAAACGCCTAGCACCCCTGGAATGCAAAACATGAGCTTTGTGGCTGCTTGAGAACTGAGCCCAACTTCATCTCGATGCTTTTCAATGAGCGCTTCTGTCCTCCAGGGTCCATTAAAGCGTCTGAATAATGGGCGAGGTTTAGGAGACGGAAGCCCCGCTGAGGCCTTTCCAACTGACCACAGCTTTTCATCTGTCCAAACGTGGCGACAAAACTGCGAACCAAACAAACAACAAACACGAGGGGTAAGGTGAAGACACCAGAGAGAGACAAAGGTGGATACACATGTGCTTGTCCAGTTTCCTTTTGTTTCCCGACATAATTTCATTTACTTCGCACAAAAAAGGAACTTCCTGGAAAACAACTTGCACATCTACAAACTCATCCGCAGAAAGGCAGAAAAAAATGTTAGGTTTACAAAAAGCAGATCATTAAATTACATGGACAATAAAGTTGTAGGATTTTTCACCTAAAAGCGACATCTTGTGGATTAATCCTACCACTATTCTATGCTATGTCTGAGACTTTGTAGGAACATAAGCAACAATCGGTTTTACAATAAAATCGTACAAAATTCATTGTTGAACTTGTGTTTAACATGCAATTTGTAATTTACCGTATACGTTAAACGTCAATTTTACGCAGTGTCACTATTGAAGATCAATTCCTTCCAATGAAAATGTAATTAATTCATTCCTAAGGTTCATAATTGTCCACTGTACAGAAAGAGGATTAACTTTGATTAAAATTAATTCCCAATTTATGCACATTAATCTAATTAACGTCACTCTCACATTTTTTTATGTTTCTACATCTTTTTACGTCTTAAAGTGGGACATTACTTTTAGACGTAATAAAAACTTTAAAATAGTGTCACAACCCAATTTTCACATAAAAAGTACATCAATTAGATGTATTTGTATACAATGAGTTGTTATTCAAAAGTGGCTGCAAGATATTGTTCCTTAATACCTTAGAAAAAATTAGTTATTTTGCAACTTGAAACTTGATGACTGCGTATTTGCACTGCTGAAACTACAATACACCACTAATTTCTCAGAGCCGAAAAACACATTCCAACTCATGAAAACACGCCACGAAACACAAGAAACAGCAGTACTAACAAAGACAACATCTGTTTCCAATAGTCCTTTGTAGGCCAACTAACACAAGACCTAATCTGTGGAGTTGGCCAGGGATTCAAAGTGGTCTAACGAGTGGGGAGTGCTGAGCCACAAAAGGGGTCAACGACGAACGCAGAGAGGCATAATCTTCTGGGTAAATAAGGCCTCGTCGAGTATCTTGTCAGCACTGAATGAATCAACGGTGGGAAAACGTTGTGCTTCTCCTTAAACCAATTCGAGTGGACATTCACACGAGGCTAATAACGTCGTGACCGCTCTGCATGCAGTTTACGACCGCCAGGGCGCCCAAATGATTTTACAACGTTCGCGACTCCATTCATTCGACACTCCTTTGCGGGGAGTGGAAATTGGTGGAAAACGAGCGAGGTTTTCAATCGAGTTTCCGCTTGTCAACAAGATGAACGACGCGTCACTCGCAGCTAACTTTTTCTCTCATTTGCTACCTGTAATTGAGCCACTTTGTATTTCAATTGGCAATAGGGAAAAAAGGTAAAAAAAGAAAAAAATGAATGAATCGTAACAGTCAACAGAGTCATCAATCGAGTGTTAAGCCGCGTTTGCTTCCGAGTGGAAAATTCGTCTTTTCTATTTCACACAAAACCCACTAGTCCGAGACAATCGAATCAAGCGAGCGACATCAGCACTTGTGTGGACAAAGACACAATTAGTCCCAACAAGGCATTTCTCTCTTTTTTTTTTTTTTCTTTTTTTTAATTTACTGCCCACTTAAAACGCTCTTTTTGTTTACGGACAAATCGAGTCGATTACGGTATAGATTTACGGTTACACATAAACGTCCAACTATACGAATCTCTTTGCATTACGTTATATTTAATACAAATACGTATTACGAACATCTGACAGACTTTATGGAAATTAGTCTATGCATATCCGAATGAATCAACTCTAGTGGTTTGATCGTCCATCTTTTCAATTTATTTGTAAAATATAATCGTTTTATCTTTATAACGACGCGTTTCAGTAACCACGATTATTCTAATATTACAACTATAGTAACAAATTTTTAAAATATTAAAAAAATTATGAAATTTTAAACCTTGTATTTCTACACTTTTATTTTACTTTTTTTGGAACGATGAGAAAATTAATTAACAATATATATTTTTTTAAATCGTGTTTCTAATTTTTCTGCTCTTAAATTTATGTTGTAGGTCTTTGTAGAACAGGTTTATTACCAACTTACACACGAAACGGTCGATGTGATGTTGTCCCATTCATCATCAACTCAACATCACCTCACATTTTAAAAAAATGCTGATTGAGCCACACACAAAAAATTAATCACTTCATTAGCCAAAATGGCCGCTGAAAGTAAAATTTTTTATTTTCATTTTTCTAAAAATCACCTAATGGGAGCTGCGTGGCAAATATTTGCAATGGTAAAAGCGGGGAAATTTATGATGCAGTGATCGAATTTAGCTCATCGCATCAATTTAATATGCACACACTTCACCATAGAGGGCGCTGGGGTGCGCAAGCTTTTCGCATAAATGCGCATCTAAGTAAATTGACAAAAATGATATTCGCACATGGGACGTGCATCTTATGAATTGCTGTCATGAAAATGCGACATTTTGCCAGCCCTTCACCCAATATCAAGAAGTGTTTAGCTCAGTGACACACAACATCCATCTTCAACCAGAGGGCGCTTCATGTCGAAGAAAATATTTAAAAATTAAAGAATTTTTTTTAAGAAAAGAAAAGTACAGAAAAAGAAAAAAAAATTGTGTAAAAAGGTTTAGGATGTAAGAAAAGAAAGTGGGTTTGAGTTTTTTTTTAAAAATGGAGTCAATCTTGAGTGTGTTCTTACAGATTACACGCATCTCTCTCTGATTGTAATCCTTTTTGTCCTTAAGGGAGTCGAAGCCATGTCATTTCGTTCTTAAAGATGCACGAGTGTGTTGCGAGGATTGGGGGAAAAGAAGTTTCTGGCGTTAAAAATTCATCATCTATCAAGTGTCGTTTGTGTTTTTAAATTAATCCTATAAAAAGTCCTTATTTTTTTTGTTTTTCAACTGGGATTTCTCAATGTCCTGAAATCCCTAGTTTTAAAAGCTTAGATATGTTTAAATTCGTCTCGAAGGAAGGATTTGAATTGTGTAGTCACTTTTAAATTTGGGATTTATCTTAAGTTGATGCTGTCGTGTTTAATTCGAATGATGCACCACCTAGAGTCGAAATTTGGAGTTTTGGAGATTAGACAACTGCAAAGTTGCTATTCAATTTGATAACATTTGTAAATTTTTTTCTTTATTTTGTTAGTTTAAATATTATTAAGTTCCAAATTTTGACACCAGGCACTTAACATTAAAACTGACGTAAATTATGTTTATAGATAACAAATAAGGTTCAGAATCGATTTTTACTCGTAGAATTAAGCTATCTCCAGCCTTGTCCAAAATAACAGCACAAATTAAACAAAAAATCAAACTCCAAATTTTAACACAAGGTTGAGAAACGCTTCGATACACACAAAAAAAATAATCAATTTTCAAAATAAAAACCCAAAATTTAACTCCAAATTGAACACTATGAATCAAAAATGTCACCAAAACAGAATTTTACCACTATCACCCAGAATCTCCTTAAACCTAAAACATCATCTTTATAATGTTTTTCTAATTGCAACATTTCGTTTAAACCCATTAAAGAAAAAAAGAGAAATTAGAAAAAAAAAGCATCTGAGACTTGAATATTAATTCTTAATTTACACGTGCAAAATGCAAAGTATGTTGAATTTTGACTGGCGCGGTGCAGTTCACACACAATGTGCACCCAAGTCGCTATTAATCTCACAGCTTGTGGGCGACGGTGGCGCCGCCCGATTCACAAATTAAACGCGTCATTACCATAACCATGGGAACAACTGATTGTCCCTTTTTCAAAAATTTCACTCAAAAAAAAAAATTACAAATCGAAAGAACAGAATGACAACACCGTCAAAAATGCTTCTGCTGCGTCTCGTAACTCTTCGTCCATTTTGACATATAAAATATTTTTAAAATTGCCGCTAGGGGTGGTAGAATGTGTTAAATAATTGAGATTTTTATGCGAGTTGGTTATGAAGTGTGTATGTTGGGGCGTGTTGTGTTTGTGGATACGCCACCTAGTAGTATAAATTGGAATTTTGAAAATTTTTTATATATTTTTTGTTTTATATATATATAAGTTTTTTGGGAAGAAAGATGTAAGGTTTTTGTTGTGTGGGGTGTGGTTAGAAAATGTATCAATATCAGTATGTGGCGTGTTAGAGTGAAACCATTTGTCTCGTGGCGTGTCGCAGTTGCTTTATAGGTCAACATAACAAGGTTTCCCCTATTTGAAAAATAGCCGACCACAACACCCACACCGAGAAAAAATAAATAAAACAACGACACACAACGCGAGATTCGATTTATGGAGCAAAAACACGCGTTTTACACCACTGGACATGCTCGGACCTAAAGTTTTTAACGATAAATTAAAAAAATAACCTTTACCTAAACAGCTCTCCCTCTTGTATCAAAATTTGCAACTCAACAAAATATCCAAATATACTAAGTCGTTTTTGTCGCCAAATTTAATTCTCATTTTGGCCACTAGAAGATAAAATCATTTATCATCCAAAAAAAGATGTCCGATCAAAGCTCTGCCCCCAGTGTCAAAATTTGCAACTCAACAAAATATCCAAATCCAATAAGTCATTTTTATCGTGAAATTTAATTCTCATTTTGACCACCAGGCGATAAAAATAATTTTCATTCGAAAAAAGATGTCCGATCAAAGTGCTCTGCCCTCTGGTGTCAAAATTCCAAATTTAATAAAAGTCATATCTATAATAATATAATTTTATTTTAATTTTCGTCACTGGATAGCAAAAATAATTTTTTATTTTATTTTATTTTTTTCAGCGCCATCTATTTACGAAATTCGATATTCGTAAAATAACAAAAGCCCAAACTCGGGGTTACCACTGGCCATAAAAACTCGGAGCGAGGCCGCGCCGAACACATGCACTCCGTAGGGGGCTCGGAGCGAAACGAGGAAATCGCCGGGGAGGGGTGTTGGGGGTGTCTGGGAGGTCGGGGGAGGGTGATTGGGCTCTTGACCCGGTCCACCTCACTTCATTAAAAATGTGGAATTTTTTTTTTTGCTTAATTTATAAATTTGAAAATGGAGTTTTTATTTCTTTCCGTGTCACATGTGCCAACACACCTGCGTATTTATACACACATATATAACGGGAAAAAAATAGTCCACATTTCACTCACTCACAAATCGGATGGAAATGAAAAAAAAAATGGAACCGGTTTTATTCTGACTTTGCACTCGTCGCCATTCATCGTTGCCACTTGCCAGCCATTTTTTTTTTTTTTTTTTGGTTAACGGGAGGGGGTTGGGGGTGAAGGTAGAAGAGTGTCAGGTCGGGAAATGGAAACTCGAAATTTTTTTGGGAAAAAAAATTTGAAATAAAAATGGTGGAATGGAGGTAAGAGCGCCCCCTGTGGAGAAACGCGTGACAATGTTCGGATAATATCTGTGGGCTACTTCTTCCTGTGGACACCTGGCGCGACAGGTAAGCCGCTGCAGTCTTGAGGTCGCGACCCGTTTGCGACTACTGTGCACATTTTTTTACTCGAGTGTTTGTTGTTTGTCGGTTTGTACGTTTTAGACCTGATTTTCAGATGGTTTGAGCTTTGTTAGTTCGTATTGTTTTCACGTGTTTGATTGGAAAATATGGAAAAATGATGTTAAAAGTTTTTGGAGAAATAAAAAATTTTGAAAAAATGCAAAAATTTATACGTTGAAAATGCAAAAAAAAAAAATAAATAAAACTATAAAAATTTAAGTTTAAAAATGAAAAATATGAAAAACTGTGAAAAATATTTTCTCAAATAACACGTCCGAATTCATTAAAAAGTTCAAAATATACGTTTTTGACTATGTACAGTTACAAACACAGTAGCAGTTCATAAGAATATTTTAGCATTGTTTATAGCAATAATAATGTTAAAATCAACATTCAACACCTTTAAATAAAGAATTAAAAACATGTAAAAATTTTAAGAAATAAATAAATTTTGCAAATAGGCTAAAAGAGACAAAGGGTACTATTTGAGAAAATATCGTATCTACAAGTAATAATAAAAAAATTTAAAAATTAAAAAAATCTAAAAAATAAATAAAAAATTATGATTAAAAAGTGTAAGTACTAGAAAATACCTTCAGTTTAAAAAATAAAAACTGAAAAATTAAATTGACAAATGTAATAAATAAATAAATAAATAAATAAAAAAAAAAAAAAAACACCAAATTCCAAAATTAAAAAAAAAAACCAAATAAAAATATCCAAACACTAAATAAAACTCAAAACTCACCAACACTTCATCACTCCAAACCAATTTTTAATCCACTCCCTCCCTCCTCACCTCCATCAAAAAAAAATTTAAAAAATCCAAAAAAACTATTCGCTAACAACTAACAAGTTTTGTCTTTTAAGCTCACGTGCGATTGTGGAAGATAATTAGACCCAGGTAGAAAATAAGTCTCAGCAGGCACAACAGATTACATTTAAAACAACAACAAAAAAAAAACCAAATATACGAGCAGCTGTACACGAGACAGAAAGATGAGGCAACTTAAAACTCATGCAACGAGGTGAAAAATTTATTATTTCCACCATTTTTTTATTTTATGGAGTATAAACGTATAAATATATTTTTATTCCCTCCACCAACAAAACAAAAAAAAAAAAAAAAAAAAATTTTAATCTTGTCACGTTTTAGCAGGGATGGCAATTTGAATCCGTATTGGAATTCGAATCGGAAAATAATTCGAATTTTTTCCTAAATTGGAATTCGA
>JAQFZP010000813.1:0-26408 GCA_034695745.1 Geophilus truncorum | reverse complement strand
AAATTTTGATTTGGCGCCCCTAATATTTTGGCGCCCCGGGCTGGTGCCCTGCAAAACCGTAGCTTGGGCCGGCACTGCTGTCGCCACTTCGTTCTCGGCTCCTCGGACACGTGCTCGAGACCCAATAAGTCCAATCGGTTAATATAAATGGAGCCGCGTTGTGATCAAGGCCATTCGTCCATTCTCGAGTAGTCCTGTCCTGTGGGCTATTATAAGAAGGTAAGTTGAATCCATTTCATCAACTCCTCCCCCTCTTTCTTGTGGTAGCCTTCCTTGCTCTCGCAGAGGTCATTGAGCTTCTTGAAGGTTGAGGGCCGAACTTGGGAGACGGGAGAAAGAGTAAAAACGGCATCTCCTCCTCTTTTTCTTTTTCTTTTTCTTTCTTCCGAACTCTCCGAATCCGAAAATAAACGTGGTTAATGCGCGAGTTGCACGTTATGAATGAGATTCGGCGTCGAGATGACGGATCCGCCGCAGAGCGCAATTGGATTGAGAAAAACACTTTTTTTTTTGTTTGTTTTGCTGTTTCGGTACGAGCAGACGAAAATAACTGCAGTTGGAAATTGAATAAAAAGTAAATGGAGTGGATTTATTAGTGGAGATAAATCTGAAAACGAGGCTCACATTTCTAAGACAAATGTCAGACGTGTTCTGTCATTCTGTCCGGGAGGAGAAATAGCACTTGTTTATCATGCGCTCGTTAATTTCAACAAGAATAGGTGCTAACTTCATGCTGCATTGCCTTTGACTAATTCTAAGATAGCTGCACATTGTTTTTGTAAATTTAGAAACTTTTTTTTTTTAGGGTAAAAAAATTATATTTTTATATTTTATAAAGATTTTATTTTTTAAATATAATTTATTAAGACTATTGAAAAAAATCAAAAGTAAAGGTTTTGTTTTTAAAGAAAATAAATTATGTAACATTTCAAATAGTTTTTCAAATAGTTTATATATATACATATATATAGCGTTTATATAAATGTAGTCAAAACTGATGAAAAAAAAATCACAAAATATGATTTATATTAATTTTTATTACTTATTACTTAAATTAGTTATGTGACTATTACATTTCATGATTAATACAATATTAACTATTTTATTTTATTACTTGTAGTTACTAGTATTATGTAATATACCTAATGTTTTTTGATTAATTTTATAAAGTTATTTTCAGTTTAAAAAATAATTAAAATCATATTTCTAGACTGTAAATGCATGATAAGTTTATCATTGTATTACCTAAGAGTCCTTTTAAGCAATAGATGCTGTTTTCTATTAAACTCTACAGTCAATTATGTTAAAGTGCACATTTGGCAAGTTGAAGTGCCTTCTTCACTTTCATTTTTTTCCTTCAGCTCTTTTCAGACACTTCCTTTTGTGTCTTGTGTTTGTTTTCTTCAGGTTTCTTGTTGTTTTCCAATTTCAAAAGGAATTTCCATTAGACCCAAGACTCATTAACAAGTAATTGAACGAAAAAAAAATTCATTGTTAGGTACTTCAGTTACTTTATTCTCTGTCTTTTCTTCCACCACACTTTTTACCCTGACATTGATGAATGGCGAAGTTGAATGCTCCTGGAAGTTATTTTTTTTTTTTCCAAAATTTATTTTTATTTTTTTTTCTCCTGAAAAAAAATATATAGACTATATATTTTTGACTTTTTGATTATTAAAATTGATTTTTAAATTTTTTTAAATGAAATTATAATAACTATTGAAAAGTTACGGTATGTTATCTAAATTACTTTTATTATAAAATTCAACATGTCTCAGTCTCTCACATTTCTGTCAGTATAAATTTACATTATTTTTTTTCTTTTCCTCTTTCCTCTGTTTCATTAACTTTACTTTATTGTGTTTTGCATCCTTAGAGGCTATGCAGTCGTCTCGTTATGGCAACACAACCCACACTAAAATTAACGACAAACCAAGAAGAGAAAGAAAGAGACAAGAAAAACGACAAACTGTCAGGTACAGTGTAATTGATGTTTATTTTTTTCTTCTTGAATTTGATGCAATATTTTAAGAGAAGAAACTGAATTATTCATAATGTTCACCTGTATGTGCACCCATTGTTAAGGTTTCCTGATGGATTTATACACAGTTTCCAAACAACTTTTAATTTCATTCTGGTTTTTTAAGCCCAGAGTTTGGCACATCAAGTGATGATTTTTTTTTTCTGCGGGTATTTGTCAATGCTTGCATGTCAAACCTCCCGGAGTCGTGGCGCCGCGTGGTGTTCATAGACAAATTAGATCCCATGAGGGTCACTTGAACTCATGGATCCTTCCTGAATAAACTATTTATTTTACTTTTTGCTTAAGTGAAAACTTGTACATAAGCATTAAAGAGAAAAAAAATATTTTTTTTTCGTTTAACTGCACGAAGATAAAAGATAGAAATTGTTTGCTGACAGCCATTAGATCAAAGTCAAATCAGTTTAAGATTTAATGTTTTAAGGTGAATTGATTGAGACAAAAGAAGTTGGGTAATAAATAGTGGAGAAGATAAAGAAGTAGAGCATTCAGTGTTGTTAAGTACTGGGATAAAAACTTGACTAGTTTTTAATTCTAATGCAAATTTGAATTTTTTTTTTACCACATTTTTTCCCCGTTTCAAATTTGAAAACCCAAAGCACCATTTTAATTTCATTTTAATTCCAATTTATTATATTTTTCTCATTTCACTAACATCTCAACATAGCATATGTGCACTGAACTGAGCAAGACATGTGATGGTCATTTGATACTGGCTTTGAGTGTGTTTATGCTAGCGCAGCCCACAAAAAAGAGTGAGGGAAAGTTGGTTTTGTGGGAATTTTCAAATGTCTCAATCGTGCAATTCAGAGTCCTCGAGTCGTACACAGTAAAATATAAATAGACCCTTTTGTACCTACTTCGACTTTCTTTTAGTATAAATGTTGATATTACACTACTTAAATTAATGTACAATACCTACCGTGTGGAAAAGTGTAAAACTCAGGGTGTTAATTTCATGGGTGTAATAATATGCAATTGAAGACAAATAACACTTCTTTTAAGTTACCGTACAGTATTTGAACGTAACCAAAGAATGGTATTTTACACCTAACACAGTAGGCGTGGGTGTATATATAAAATTACTGTTAGAGTTACACCTTTTTGTGCTAAATTAAAATAAAAGTCAAAATGACAAAAGGAATTTTTAATTTTAATACCAGGTCGTTGAAATCAAAAATTTTTAATTTTGATCTTTAATTTTGATCTCGCTTGTGAATCTACAGTTTTTAATTCTGATCTCACTTGTCAGTTTTAATCTTCATAACAAAAAAAAATTTCGATTTCATATATGTTTTTCTTCTGGTTCTAAATTTCTCTAATTTTGATCTGCTTTCGCATCTAGATTTTTTCAATTTTGATTTTGCCACAAGTCAGTTTACTAACCCAAGTGTTTAATCACAGGCATTGAATAACATTTTTTTGTCAATAGATAGACATTTCTGGAAATGCTGTGAACATCCATTTTCCACATTCAATTCCTTTCTATTTTAATTCAAATTACAATTTCAACTAAAAATAAATTTTTATTTTTATTTATTTTATTTTTTTTGGTTTTCAATTTCAATTAATTTAAGTCAAACTTTTATAGTTTGTTAATTCACCAACAAAATTTCCATTGAATTTCCATCAATATGAAATTTATTTACAAACACAGTTGACAGTACTTGACTGTCAAACTAAAATTCAAGAAAAGGGATCCGAGTTGTGAATTTCACTCGGATTCGGCGTGTCACTAAAACTGCAATTAAACTTTCCACAGCACTTAAATCATTGAATCACGGTTAGCGAACAAAGCGAGGAGAGGTATTTGGAGAAGAATGCGAGATTCCCGATTCGTCAGGGTTGCTAGATTCATGAGTGTTTTCGCTTTTTGCTTAATTTACAACGTCAGTTCGATTGCCAGCCCCTCGCCCGATGCCCGCCCTTGATAGGCTGATTTAAAGGTGTATGTGATGAGGGAGTAGATGGAGAGAGGGCACAAGCCGAGCCCGAGGGGGATGGGCATTTCTCAAGTTACTCGCGACCAAACTCCCAAGTCTCAACTACATTGTGCAATGTGCAGTTACCAGTTAAGCTCGCTGCATCTGTCGGCAACAAACTTGGAAGTTATAAAAGCACTCGTGTTTGCTTTGGGTTAATTGGGCTGGAAACACGGGTTTTGCATTTGACAAAGAGTGTTTAGGAAACGAAGAAGGGGAATAGTTAGAGAAGGGTCTACTTACTGTAGTTAATGGCTTTCTATTTTATTAAAGCCACGAATGAAATTTTTAAAAAATATATATTTTTATTGCATTGTTTTGGTTCTTTAATATTTTATGTACTTGAACATATTTAGCTACGAAAATTATCAATGTAGAAATTAGTTTTTTTTTTTTTTTTTTTTTAAATACACAGAAATGTGATTATAGGGTGTTGCTTAAGTTAAATTCAATTTTATTTTTTAAATAATTTCTTACAATTTTACTGTTTTAGTAACTAAGACTGCCTTTTTTTCAAAATAACATTTAGGCTAAATGTTTATTTCACTTAACAAGATTTGTATTTGAATATCTAAAATTCCTTTCAAGTATGAGAAAATTGAAACTTATTTCTTACAAAACTAACTAATCATAATAAGTGTACAGTTTACGTGGCATATTCTACCACATATCTCTTCTTAGTACCACAGTTTTCTTTCTGAAGTTTAATAATTGTTGATTAATACATGACTCGAATGTACAACACTTACTAATTTCCTATTAGACATTTCTTGTTTTATGCAAGACTAATATTTGCCCCATTATAAAGTCAAAAGTGGAATTTTGTGAGAAATGGTGAATTTATTTTGTAAATAAAATCAGAAATTGTGCAGAAAATTGACATAACGTATAAATTATAAATTGCCTGTTAAACAAGTTTAACAATGGATTTGTAAGTTACTGTACGGTATATATGTATTATAGCGACTGTTGCTTGTGTTTCAGCAAAGTCCCTAATGAGATTATTGAACCGTATACTTATGCAACACTCTAAAATCACATTTTTGTACATTAAAAAAACAAAAACAACAACAACAACAAATTTATTTTTTGCATTGAACATTTTAAAATAAGTGTTATTAATGACATACTAAAGAATAAAAAAAATGCAATGAAAATATTTTTTAAAAATTTTCAATATTGGGTGAATTTTATAATTTATGTATGTGCTTTGGTTTTGATTACGTACTAGTAACGAGAAAGGTGTGAAAACATGTTCTGAATTTGATTTGCCTATCGATTCCATGAACTTTTAATGTTGTTTAACTCTGCAACTCAGCAGAAACAATTCCAATCATTATACAAATCTCAATTTTACTTGATTCGTGAATTATGGGTTAACATTTTGCTTTTAGAGAATAAATAACGGACACAATTTTACATTTTGTCATTGATTCGGTAACTGTGGCTCATTAATTTACTAAAAACTCCTATTAATTTCAAAAACCCACAACACGTTTGATTCCTTTCATCAAGGCGAATCTAAAGTTAAAAATAAAAAAATTAAAAAAAGAAAAAAAGAAAAAGAAAATAAAACGTGCTGCAAGTCCAACTCCGGTTTCGGCAGTCTCCATCAGCTTCATTAAATGGCGCAGTTACTCAAGCCGAGACACACCTGTATATCAGTGGTAAAATGTTTAATGGCTGCCATTTCTGGTTGCCTAATGAGCACCCACAACGTCAAGGCCTGCAACTCGACGACAGACGGCGTGCTGGGCACACGAAATATAACTTCTAGGGCCCACGCTCTGAACGATATAAATACACTTGGTAGGACGAAACATTGCACACCACCCTCTGAGAAAATATGGCGGAAACCGTTGTTGATACCAGATGTTCATTAGAGATGCACGAGTTTAATTTTTATTTATTTATTCGTTTTTTTTATGAGTAAAATGTGGTTTCAATTAAGCGATTCTCACAAACGAGTGGATATCGTTATAATATGTATCAATGTTTTCATTGCACAATCAGAGGAAATTGATAGCGATCGTCAAGATGCTGTAAACGGATCGTGTGAATGCTTTACTTTTAAGGTCTTTTTCGAGTTCGTGACACTTGACCTTGCAGTGTTAGGCGTGGCGGATGAATCATTTTTCAATTTGTAACAAAAACAACGGGTGAGTAAGTCAATGTTGTTGTTGACTTGCTGGCTCTTGTTGACTTGCGAAGAAAGTGCCAACCAAGCAATTTGCACTATAATACGGTAAATCCCTTTCTCAATCCTCATAAATAACAAATAAACGGCGTTTTGTCTGCAAGGAAACGAATGCGCAGCTGTTATGTAGTGACATTCGGTACAACGAAGATTACTGTCAGCTAATTTAATTCGTGGGTTTCAATCCCATGATACGATAAACTGTCATTAAGCAACTGCAATTTCCTTCCCCCGCGCATGCATCTCTTTGTCTACTTCCGCGAAGAAATTACATGAAGCAAACGAGGCTGTCAAAAGACATTTGCCTCTTGTCGTTTTGCGTTTCCTCGTGTGAGCAGTACAAAGAAAAATGTCTCGCATGCACGAGGGTGCGTCTAGGCATGCAGGAAATATTGAATTGTGTTTGTGAAATTCGATACGAATGACATGACACTCGCAAGTTATCGTATTCGAATCATCTCCTCCCTGCCCGAGTAACGAAAACAGGTGGGAATCACATCACCTGATGACTACCAATTGGCGAGTGGCCAACCCAGCGATGTAAATAACGTATAGGAGGGAGAGCGATCAATCACTTAATATAGTCAAGTCACTCTTTTTGCTGGGTCGTTCATCATTTTTATTTACTTGTTTTACTATTTTTGGAGTGATGTTGGAGGTTAAAAATTGACTTGGTAATAGGGGTTGAGTGACGAGTCATTTTAATCGGATTGTGATTGGAAATTGGAATTGATCAATGCTTTGATTAGTTGAGTCATAAAGTGGTTGGAAATGGATAAAAAATATCTAAGGCTTGACTGATATCACGAAAATGGCAATTTGGCCGACATCTGATATTGCAAATAAAAAAATCGACCGATACCGATTCCGATTCCAATAGCGATTTTTAAAACATTTTACAAGTCAATTTTTTTTTAATTGTTTTTACAAAAGTCGTCATAAACTTAAAAAAAATACAAGTTAAAAATTTAATTTTTAAACTGATTAGCTAAATTTATCTTGTTTTTAAACCTGCTTTTGGATAAGTTTTATTTTTGTATGTTTTTAATACATTTTTAAGAACAAACGTATATTATAAACATTAAAATTAGATCGCGTTCATGCTATGTTTTCTATGCAACCAAAACCATTTTTGAATGAAATCGGAATCGGCAGCCAAAATGTCGGCCAATACCGATACCCAATATTTTTCCAAATATCAGCTGATTGCCGATACCGATTTCAAAATTGGTCAAACCCTAAAATAACCCAATAGGAATCATTCTAAACTATGCAAGAATATAAGCGAAAAGTGAAAATAACACGCATACGCATTTCTAAATGCCACTCAATTTGCCAATAAAATCACAATGTACCAGCAGTAAACAGTCTAAACACGTGCTGAAAATCAGATAGACCATAATTTGCAAGCATGTATTCACATTTGAAATAGAGACGACAGATTTCATGTGTCAGCCGCCATCATCGCTTCAGTTTTAGTGTGCGTTTTATTTTTGACAGCAATCTGGTGCCGTGAAATCTTGTTTTGGAAAGCAGCAACTTTTCGCCTGGATGCTTCTCTCTCATGTTTTCTGTCTGGCAGCGAGCCAAAAGCACAATTTACAAGACGCATATTTGTCTATTCGAATTTTCTTTGACTCGTCCCGACGACTAAACGCGAGTGCTGTGCGTTGCCATTTGGAGAGGGCTGAAATGGCACTTCCGGTTCGGGTGGGAAGGTGGAATTCTCTGGGTTTCTTTTACATGAGTAGATGAGTGAATTGTAAAAATTTTATAATCTTATACAATATCCACTTTGACTTTTACTTAAAATGACAATTTAGACTTATCAGCTGATTAAAACGTCACTTTAAGTTTGTTCACGAACAATTAGTGGTCGTGTGGATCTGGGAATTTTGAAGTGTAAAGTTGGGTTCACACTTGTACTTACGGTTACTTAAACTTACTTGTTAAACTAACTTAAGAAATTATGTTCACACTTAATGAAGTTTCGGTTGAAACACACCAGCGTAAGCGTAAGTGCACGGGTCCTACAAAACAACCTCGTACACTAATGTCTTCAAAATTGGGAGACCATAAAATCAAACTGAAAGTGACATTTCAGCTCGCTCAATCGAACTCGAATCAGACTGACAATTCACACTGCACAGCCCCCCACGTGGCTGTAAGGTTGGTCCGCACACCGTATTTTTAGTGGAGTCTGTTAGAGAACACTTTGCATTCCTCGCCCCTTCCCCCTCTAAACTTATCATTGTCTCCCCTAAGAACAAGTCCAGCGTCGTGAGCTGAAAAAGAAGCACATCTATCGTTACGACGCTCGTATTTTATTTTATCTGTGCAAGTTCAGCATGTACTCGTACTGTATTTCACTCTCATTGTATTCTATTTGAATTCCTTTAAAAAAAAAACATTCAAGCTCTGTTTGATAGTTAACGACAGTCGGTTTGGGTGCACGGGCTAACAGAGACGCAGTTTGTCGTCGGTTTACCTCGATAAGCAGCTTAACCGAAGAGATTTTCAGAGCTAAGCTTATTTCTCAAAGTATACGCGAAAGTAGGGCGTGAGCCGGAATTTTAGTATCTTCTTTGAAATGCACTCGATTCAGCGCGTTATGTAAACACGCATCTGGCGTTTTTGTTTGGGACGAGTGGAACGGAAATAGAAATGAATCAAAAAAGAAAAATAAGAGGTCACAAATACCGATTTTCTAATTCGGGTTTAAATTTTATTTTATTAAAGACGAATACAAGAAAAAAATGATTTTGGTCATAACTTGTATGACAACGAATGAAAAAAAAATCGAATAAAAATCGAAAAATCGACGATGATCAACCAAATAAAGAGTAAGGCAAAAGCAATTATCAAAACCAACAAAGTGAAACAACTCACTATAACTATACATAACTACACTTGATAGTAGACACCGCTAAAAGAGTTACCGTAGTTAATAGTTCATTTTCAATCGAGCCCATTTGCGTCAGTAGGGGTCTAGGGGAGACTACGAGAATGCTATGTCTTGGACTTTTCCTCTTTAACTCGTAACTCTCAAATCGTTAATGAAAAATTCAAGTCTAAAGATGCATTTTTATTTACACTATTATAGTAACTCGCAACTTTCTTATTTCAAAACAGATTCAAAATACCCAAAATTAATGGAAAAATTTTCAAATTGGAACTATTGGTCTGAAAATTAGTAAAAATAAAAACCACGAGAAGTTAGTACAGAAGGTAAATAAAAAGTATAAATATCATGCGTCGGATCGCGTGCAGCACGTGGGTTGTGTGAAACGTCACCGAAATAGGTTTGGGGAGGGGTAACGTGATCCGAATCGAGACCCGCGTGGTGTCTCTTGCTCTCCAGATGGCAACCGTGTCCTGTTGACAGCCTAACATGGCAGCCGTGTCTATCAGATTTGCACAGGTCAAGTAGTGCAGGGGGTGGAAGAGAGAGTGAAAAGCCAAGACCCATTCCTTGTCACGACCCTGCCTTCCTACCTGCCAATGGATAACTCGGACAAGGATTTATGGTGATGGAGAAAGAGGTACAGGGGGCCAATTTCAACCTTTACCACAAACTATACTGCTAGGTGGCATTTGTGGGACAGTTTGCCCTGTCGATTTTGCAGTGGTTACGCCATAGAACAATGAAACGGCAACCGCACAAACCGTGTGAAAAAAACGTTAAGAATTTTAAAACTTGCAAACTAAATGTGGTTAAACTAAAAATACCAGATTAGAATGGACATTCGTTGTGACTCACAAGTCAGTCGTTCACGCACATTTGCGCTTATGGTTTGCATTCGATACGGCTTCTTCTGTCCTCCCTAAAGCTTATTGAGTCGAATTTTATCTGTGACCGAGGAAGGAAGGCCACTGCCTTGCATGCATGCACTGAGTGCCCTGCACAAGCATTTCTTTGTTCTCCGCATTCAACTTTCTTTTCTTTATGATACGACTGTGCTCTCAGGAATGGTAGAGGGGGGGCTCACATGGGAATTAATTTTCCTCGGTTATGGATGAAGAAATGGCCCGTAAAGATCACCACAATTGTACGCTATGATCGTTTGCGTGAACCGCATACCAAAGAAAAATAATCATTTTTATTACCCTTGATTGTTGTTTTAATTTTTTTTTAAAGAATGTGCTTAAAATAAAAAGTTTGTGTTTATTTTTTAAATTCTTTTTAGTTTATAGAAATGTGAAATTTTGGGAAAATGTCAGTGCAAGTTGGCGTAAAAACATAAAAATACAAAAAAAAAAAAATGAAATTACAAATAATAAACAATATATTTCAAAATTAGAAATTTAAATTTTATACATTGTAATTTTGAAAAAAAATTATTATTAGAATTTAGTGTACTGTGTATTTCTGTACATTTCAGTGAGTTCAGAATTTCACTTATGGTTGCCAGTGGCTGCAGCATAACATTAAACTAGTCTGAAGTCTATAAATTACTACAGAAATCTTATCAACAATAAAATCCTAATATATCACAATCTCAAAAAAACTACACACAATTGTATACCACACAATCCTATATTATCACAAAATATCAACATACTAAACACAATTTCAAAATACGACAAGGATCTGTATACAAATCATAACATTGTATTCAAATCAATAAGTATAATTTGCTTCAACAGAATTTGGAGACCAATAACAAAACAAAAATCACAGAAAAGCCAAAAAGACCAACTAAAATAGTACAAAGAACAAGAACCAAAAATCCTATCGAAAGCAGAAACAGAAAATGATGAAGTGAGGAAAGATAACTAGTGTAATCCCTGTTGATTCCACCATAAGCATGCATACTTGCAATATACTAACAGGGAAGGTCACAAGAAGTGTACTCCCCACCCCTACAGTATATTGTATATTCTAAAAAAACTCACTCAATCACTTTCAGTCACTACAAGTGGCATCAGTTTCAAAGTATCCCTAGTTGGTCATATCTTGACATGCAAAAGAGGATGATGCTCTTTCATCTAGATTCCAATTTGAGGGCAAAATAAGTTGGCCTCTGCATCTCGTCAGATGGCGCGGGAAATCCGTTTAATCTGATGCCGTGAATGACACGAAGCAGAAATGCAGTTAAGTTGAACTTGTCTTTTATTAAATTGATTGATTAACAGATGAATGGAGCAGATATCGTCTTGCGTCCCACTCCAACTCGATTCTGTGTAATGTAAGTGAAGTGTGGTGGTCGCTGACAATGGAGTTGAATGAAGGCCAGAGATGAAATTCGAGCAGTCGTGCTTATGGCGAATCCCTTTGCAATTCTTAGCATGCATAGCCACAGCTGCTGGTCTAGCGTTGATGTGCTGACAGACGGCGCCAGCAGTCAGTGGCTTCTTTGGCCTGCTCTCTTTGTGCCGCAATTCGATCTCTGCTCCCCTTCTTCCGTTCTCCCTCCTTCCATTCCATTCACAAATGCACTCATTGAATATTGTCCTGCCCTAAATCAGGTTGTTTTACATGTGTTCCTTTTTTCAATCTCACCATACTACTGTATACTTTCTCTATTTGCCGATTCAATACATAAACATTTAAATTAGTGTAACATCATTTTAACTTTACGACAACATTTAAAATAATCTCATTGTAACTCAAACTAATGTCAATGTAAGAAACTGTCATTTAGCACCGACATTCATTGTTACTGAGTCACTTTATGGGCGCAACGTTAATTGTTTGCATTTACCCTTACACAAAGTTCAAAGCCCATACGTTAGTGACATCCGCTTCTTTCTCAGCTCAGGGTGGAGTAAAGATCTTATCTGATCAGGTGCACAGCAGTGGACCTTCGCAAATAAATCAGGTGCAAATCTTTTATTTTTTTTTTTGTATCTTGAAATTTAGCGAATTACTAATTTTTTATTTATTTTTCTTTGGTCCAAAAAAAATAATGTTTGCGGTACGAACATCAGAGTAAATTATTAGTTGACGCTTTGCAAATTAATTATCTTCCATCGACGGTTGAATGCGGTCATTAGTCATCTATTTTATCTATCAACCTTTAGTTTTCGAATAAGTAAATCGTAACAGAAGAAGAGTAATTAAATTTTTCTATTTTATCATCTTTATCTTAGTCATCTACACAGAGTGAGACTCACGGTGGATAATAAATCAGATTGTCAAATAATAATTGATTCTTCCATGTGTGGCTCTGAGATATACGAAATAATCAAAGAGTGTGACATGAAATATATTAAATATCATTAAATGTAAATTGTTAAATTAAACCTTTTGGTGATGATTCAAGTTTATAATATAGTGACACAGTAACTGATTGTTTTTCATTGCTTCAATTACACATCCCCATTAACTCATTTTGAAAAAAATAAAAATAATGACAATAATGCCGTTGACATATCAACTCGATGCGACATTTTTTTTTTGTTAAATAAAAAGAGAGAGACAGAAGAGGTGGGAGGGGCGTTTCGGTGCGACTTGCCTTGCCAGTTGCCCCTCAGTGCAAATTATTAGGGCAATTTATGAAAGAAGCCTATCGGCGCAGAGAAAAAGTGCCTCCATGATCACCTTCACCGTGACCGTGAGCACCTGGCCCCCTTTGCAAGTGCCCGCAGTGAAAAATTGGCAGTGCAAAATTGAGTCGTTTTGGCCGCGCGGCTGAAAGTGTTGCCAGGTGTCGACGCATAAATCTCGTTTGTGCGCTGCGGAACGAATTCGACGAGTTTCTCGCTCCCGACGCGAGATGGCTTCGTCTCGTCCCCCGACCCAATGACTGATGGCGGGTGATCGGGCTTCGTCGAACGTCGTCGGGGGGTCGGCTTTTGTGCGAAAAGAGAACCAGTAAATCACGGGCTCCAAAAGAGGGTGCGCCAAAATTAGCCGAGCGGCCACGGCGATTCACAGGCCAGTGGCCACTTCTCCCTTCTCCCTTCCCCGTCTTCCCCTTCAGTTTCCTTCGGTACCCAGGTAGTTCATTAGCAAGATTGGTGTGGTATGGACAGGAGAAAGGGGTGCGGATTTGGGGAGGGGGCACTGGAATGCTTTTTTCCCACTGCCCCAGATGAATGGCCGTGCAAAGGTGACAATTCGCAGTCTAACAAGCATGTCCCTTTAAGCCTATCGTTGAAAAGTGATGAGGTCAGCCTTGGCTCTTGGATGCCACGGACGACGGACGCTAATGAGGCACTGCTAATTTCTTTGGCGTGAGACACGGGGCATGGACACTGGATTTTTACGTTTGGTTTTCTTCCAAGTCAGTCTCATAAAATGCTGAGGAACACAACTTTTTTTTCTTTTTGTCTGAGGGTGCGGGTACTTCCGGTCTTTGAATTTGGAATTTTGGTTTTAAGAATTTTAACTGTGGTATTTAGTTCTTGTTGTCTATTACTGCTACAGATCACAAAAATTCACATTTACTGTCACGGGTATAACGTAACGGAAGTAGCAATTTAAAACTGCTCCAAATCGCCTAATGTGTAAACAAATTGAAAAAAACCTGCAATTTGAAGAGCATTTAAATACACATTTCCGTTCGACTGCATGGCTGCATAGCTGAGATTTAGTTACATATTAGATGTCCACAATCCACATTATTTTGGAACCAAAGTCCAACCGGAAATGGCATTAAAATCATCCCGAAATTGTAACTTATTAAACAGATTTTTTAAAAGTGTAATTTAAAAGGCGCTTTCGATTGATCTAGGGCAGTGGACTGTTGAAAAGTATCGAACTGCTCACCTATGGAGAGCAGTCCAGCTGTGGCCGATGAGTTTGGTTCGGTCGCTGCAGTCTCCCCTTATCCGGAGGATGTGCTCATTTCACTTGTTTGTGTACATAAAAGACTTCTTTCTTCTCCTCAACTTCCTGTGAAGATGCGCGGATTAAGTCTTCTCCCCCATGCTCTCACTCTTCTTAATCTGGAATATAAGCTACTTATTTGCACGTTAGTGGTTTCCGCTCGTTAGCTACATTAAACACAACAGAAGGATAGTTTAGGAGTTTTATGCTTCAAAAAACTGGAAACATTTTAACCAATTTTTTTTTAAGAAAATATTTATCTTTATAAACCCCTAAAATAATAAATAATTTAAAAATAATAATTAACATAAAACCCAATATTTTTTTATTAAAAATAAAATTTAGGTAAAGTTTTAACAAAAATATTTTTCTTTTATGAGGAAAAAAATTAGGGGTGGGCCCATTCAATTTTTCCACACATTTTTTTGTGGTCTGATGAGTGACGTTTTTTCTTGCATTAGTTGTCAGCTATTGAAGCCACATCATTTGGTGGTCGACCCAAGGAGGAGTCCAACTGGTAGGCCAGCCTCAACACCTTGTGTGATCATGGCTGGTGGCAAAATCATAAAATCTCTCTTAAGCATAATAATTCACGATTTTACCTCACCCAAAAAATAAAAAAATTAAAAATTAAAAAAAAGTAAAACTTTTTAATTTTATGTAATTTTTACCACCCGCCGTGATGAATTTATTTCGTCCTATTTTCTGTCATTCAAAACACAGCTCAAGGACATGCTGAAAAATCAAACGACTCGAAAATTGCAGACATTTGGTTTAAAAAAAAATTGAATTGCTTTTTTCCTACGGGTGTCTGCCTTCTTTTTTCTGTCCTCCAGCACTGAGCCTTGTGTTGGAACAAAATATAGACATCAAAAGTTGTGTTATGCAGACGCGGACAGCAGCAACGAAGTGCAGCAGAAGAAAAACGGGTTTTTGTCGAGGTTCGTTCCGAGTGAAGAAATTTATTAGCATATCTGTCGGGTTTCCTAGGCGACACACACATGTTGTCTATGGATGTGTCACTTGTATTCAAGCCAAGTGTCTTTTTCTTGCCAGTTTGCTTTCCTTCACAGTCAACCCCACAGAGTTTGCCAGAAAAGTGTGAATGGACAAAAGCCTTAGACTCGGGATAATAAAAGGTCCAGTGCCCGCTTATAGTTTACTTTACGCCATTCACAATCTCGCAAAGACCGATGGCTCGTTTTTGGGGGTTGAGCGATCACGCAAATTCCGTTTACCACATTTTTCTCACGAACTTTTTTTAATTGACAATGCGTTGTTGTGTCAAAAACATCTTATCAAATCTGCAATATTTAGCTTTAAATTTCTTTATTTTCTTTTTTTAAATTAAAAATTGTCCATAAATTGCTTACAATTTAGTTAAATCTTTTAAAATTTCAAACTATTTGAAAAGTATACTCCGTATTTCACAAATCACAATCACCTCTAAATCTGTCAACATTTTATAATCTCAATCTCTATTGAAAATTCCAAAATGTCTTAAAATCTGATAAAATTCACTTTAAATTTTTTTAAAAGATTAAACCAAATCTCACTTAAAATACCACAAACCCAAAAAACGCACTAAATTTGTAGAAAACATGCTGGAATTGAATGTAAAACCAACAAAAAAATATTCATCGCTTTGATGATTGGTCATACCCTGTATGTGGGGTGAGTTAATCTAATTGGATATTACGAGGAGAAAATGAGGTGTACGTAATGAGCGGCGTGGTTCTAAATATCTTCATTTTACTTGTCAAAAGGGGAGAAAGATGGAGCGGGTCAAGGGTGACGTGGTCGGGAGGGCGAATCTTGGAAAATTATGGTTCGAAAGCGGGAAAGACGCTTATAAAGCCAACCTCTAGCTCTGATGGAGGTCCATCTTCATACTGAGAACGTGATAACGGATACAGTCAACTGCGCACACTCCTGTAATCTGCCGGACTGGACCGGTAATGATAACCCGCGAGTCGATTACTATCATCTCGTTTGATGCTGATGTCTCATTTTGTGTCTAACGTGGAATTCAGAGAGAAGAGAATAGTTTCGGCTTTAATATTTTCTTGTTTTCGTGTCTAATTCCAGATATCATTATATGTAATTGGGATGTTTTTGCGAGCTGTAGACAAGTGCGTTGCGTTGCGTGCGAAGCGGCGGATTTACTCTGACAAAAAACTCAGAATTTTTTTTTTTTTTTTTTTTTTTTTAATTTTGGTATTTCGTTAACGGAAACATACAAATGAGTGGAAATGTTGTTTTAACGTTGTGTCCATTGTTGATTCGTGATTTGCAACGAATTTCAATTCTACTTTAACGTTGTTTCAATGTTTGTGGCAGTTTTAACAACATTAATTTTAACTTTATTTAGTTATTCAATTCGAAAATGATTAAATGTTGTAATAATCAATTTAATATTGACCCAACATTTCAACATTTTACAATAATTATACAACCAACACATTTTTTCCCACTCCAGCTCCTCCATTTCCTGAGATACTTACCCATCGTGCACCTCCCACCTTTCATCTCACGCTTCACGTCAAAAAATGATTCCAAAATTTTAATTCTCAATTACATCCTTGCCCGAAGCATGTAATAACATTTTATTACATCATAAAGCATATGCAATTAAAATGTGGTCAATTTTCATGAAAATAAAAGCGATTTTCACCTCATTTGCGATCATTTATCAAGGAATCACCTTGTTATGCATGTATACTGTGGTCCCACTCATCTAACGAGTATCATAATAGAGGAAATGGTTTGTTTCCAAGGTCGTTAACGCTCCTCGTGAGTAACATAATTTCTAAAAACCTCTTGGAAAAAATTGATTTGTCAGTGTAAAATTACAACGCGAAAAAACCAGTTTAATTTTATATTTCCACTTTTTTTGGGGTAAAGGTTTGTCACACCCTGTGAAAAGCAACCGAGATTAAAATCATTTTAAAAGCTATGAGTTATGCACGACAATTGACTAAATTAAATTCGTATCTGATGAAATATCATCTGATTGAATAAGCTAATTGCTAAAACATTTTAACTTCACACTTCGCATAAAAAATGACCTATGGTTTTTTTTTTTATTTACATTAAAATAAAAAAAAATTTAAAAGATAATTTTTTTTTTTAATATTAATTTTTTAATAATGATTTAGGTGATTTTTTTTATTTTTTTTATTTAATTTTTTTTGGCTTGCTTAAGATGTTGTGAATATTTAAAGTAGTGGTTAAGATTTATGGCGCCGTGTTTTGCACGGCGATTATTGAGTGCCCTCCACATTTATCAACCTGAATGTTGAAAACGAAATTTCCTTAATGGCTGTATAAAATGTAAATTAAAAAAAATTAAGATTAATAAAAAGTGAGTGGAGTGTTTTGTTACATAAATGTAGATAATTTTCAAGGAAATAGTGCTGAGGTTTTAACGGTTTATCAATTTTTTTGAGTTGTTTTAAGTACGGTATATAAAAAAGTTTAAAATGCTTATTTAATTTTACATAGAAATTAATGAATTTTGGATTCAGTTAATTTTTTTAAACTTTGCATTAGTACTTTTTTATTTTGACCGGATTTTCATCACAAAATTTCATCAATTCTCTGAATTTTTTTTACGAATTATAAAAAAATAATTTTGACCAAATTACTTCAAATTTCATTAATTTTTCATCGAAATTCATCAAATTTACCCCAACTTTATCCCATCATTTCACATTTCATAAAACTCCATTTCCTTCACTTCTCCCAAAATTTAAAATTAAGAAAAAATATTATTTTTTCTTCATTCTAAAAACTTGCATTCATAGTCCGGGTGGTCAATTTGGCTGCGGGATAAGGAAGGAGTGGCCAGTGGTGAAGGCGGTCAGGGCCGAAGTGATGAAATCGTCGCAGACAACGAGTAAATTCCGCGCCGATTGTGGCGTTGCTGATTTACGGGCTGCACCCTCTGGTGTCAAACTCAGGGGTCAGTCCAGGCACAATTCTCGCAAAATAAAAAGGGAAAACCCCCCCTGGTGAGAGCTTTTTCTAATTGATCTGTCCTTATACACACACACAGAGGAAATACTTATGAGTTGGGCAGAAGATACGAGGGGTGTATGGGGAGCGCCATTCGTGTCGGTGGGGAGAACGATGGAGGTTGGCACCGAGCGCGGCCCTGATTGGCTGGCTGGTTGCCCGCGCCGGCACTAGAGGGTCTCCGCCTCTCTTGCTGATTGAGTCCCAAGTGGTGTGGGTCTGCGAGCCGCACGTTGTCTAACAACAAGCTGTATCCAAGTGGAGGTGGAGACTACATCCCCCCCGCGCTTCCCACCCACCCGTGGGACCCCCATCCCGTGCCAAGACCGAGCTCGGCCACACATCGCCACTTTAGCTGTGTGGTGTGGCCACCCTGCATCCATTCTCGGATTAATCCCGGTCCACGATGGAACTGTTTTTGTGATTTGTTTTTGTGAAAGTGCGATCAGGGGACTCGGAGGAGATTACGAGGTAAAGTTTTATTTATTTTTTTTTTTTTGCTTTGATTTTAGTGATGTGATATGGATGACTAAAATTGGTGTGGGTTTGAGATTTGTTTGTGTTTTGGTGTATGGGATTGATGAGGGGACACTGTATGAAATTGTTGGATTTAGAAAAATAATGTTTTGGGTTAATGGGTGAATTGAAAGATGGTATCGATATTGGTTTTAGTAGTTAAACGACTTGAAAGTGGGAATTTTAGCTTTTGTATGAAAAAAAAAAGTTTTTGAAGTGGTGTTTTAAAGATGGAAAATTGTTTTGAAAACTTGAAGTATCAGTTTTAAAAAGACTTGAAAGTATCTATAAATAGACAAAACTTTTTAATTTCGTTTTTACATACTAAAGTTTCAAGAGTGAATAATTGAACTTTAAAATAGTAAAAATGAAAAAAAAAAATTACTTAAAAACAGTTAAACAACAAACTAAAAACATTTTAGATGACTTTATTGTTCAAGTCAAAAACTCGAAAAAGAAATTTCACTTGAAAGAAAGAAAAAAACTTTTAAAAAAATATTAGGGTAAAAAGCGAGGTTATGCGCATTACTACACATGGTGTCGAGTTAAGGAGGAGCGAGAAATGAGCTCGTCAAGTCAGTTTCACACTTGGTCTTCACAAATTGCCACCATCTGGATGAGCGTTGACTGTTGCTAAGAAGTGGCTGATTTATTTGGCAGACGGTGTTCGCTAATGAACTTCATCACCTTTAAGCTCGTTTTACGGACTTACGGTTCTACCTTGGAAATCTAAAAACTCAACGCACTACATAACTGTCTTTTATTCCTTGTGCCCGACGCTCATTTGCATGTCGATCGAAAGAGTGCGTCGAAGCATGTGGGATGCTGAGCCCCGTTAGGTGTGAATCCTGTATTTACGTTTCAGAAAGATACTGTTTAAGAAGAGGCTTCCTTTGAAATCTGACTCCTGGCAGTGGTAAAGTGGGGGAGCCAGAATCCCTCGTTTCCCCATAGAAAATGTGGTGTGTACAGCCGCTTTAATGATACCCCTAGAAGCCCTTGTTTGAAAACTAATAGTGGAGAAACACTTAAATTCGCCAATAGAAATCGGCTTCTTTGTATTGTTCGGACGACTTACTTGCACCGGTAACTTGTAACGGTATAATTTGGGCGCTTCGATGACCCGTGATTTTGGTGGAAAAAGCGGTTTGTGTGCGTTGTCGTTGTGTTGTATCGGCTGAATGGGGTTGAGCGAAACGTCACTGTTGGGATTGTGGGGACTGGGGAATGATGAAATGTATTATGGAAATTGGCGAAAAATTAAATACAAATTTTATCTTTAATGTTTGTCTAAAATGAATGACATTTTACTTCAAATTACAGTGGAATCCGCGAGTAACGACATTTAAGGGACCGCCCAAAAAATGTCGTTATAACCGATTGTCGTTACAACCGATCTCCGCTTATAACGATATTTTGGTGCTATGTAGGATATCATAGTAAAATTAAATTTTTAAATTTTGCTGTCTCTGAAGTTTAATAAGCAATAAAAATGGATACACTTGTTAGTAAACCTCTCTTTCATAAAAAAAATTACACAAAAAAACAAATTGATGTTATAACAGGGTTTTTCAGTTGTTAGGGACCAAACATTCATGTCTTTATAACCGGGTTTACGCTACACCCAATGTCGTTATATCCGGATAATTTTAGCATTGCTTGAGTAGAGTTTAGGCCTGGGAAAAATAAAAATGTCGTTATAACCGAGGTCTTTACTCTGTATCTTAAACTTGATCCTAAGCTGTGTAAAATGGGTGAAATTATCTAAAAGAACTAAAACCAACCGAAACCCACGGAGAAATCGCTTGAAAAATGTAATCTCCGACCACGCATAAACGTCATCCGGCAATGGGAAAACATACAACTTCACAACTAGATCCACACAGCATTTTAATGGAGAGGCACAAAAAGAGAAAGACGAAACGCAAATGTGCAATTGAGTGGGAACGAAAAAAGAAAATCTGTAGCCTTTGTGGTCGGGTTTAGCGAGGGATTGTCATTGGCAAACCCCGAATCACTTGTGCTTGAGTGCCGACCAAAGAAGTCGAGCCGAGAGGGGAATTCGACTTGCACCTCCCGGCTGAGCCGATTGCTGCTCCCGTAGCCGCACAAAGCGTGGCTCTTGTTGTGGCTTGCAGCAAACCGCTGTGACGGCTGGCGCCTGCTGCCCCGGAATTAATCTGCTCCGTTGGTCAGCTTTGTCAAGCCGAGTGTAGTGGGGCTCATTTGGAGGATTTTTCGTGTAACCGCCGTTGCCGCACTCGTCGCCGCCGCTCCTTGTGCGGTGCTCTGCTCTGCACATGTGCGAGGGTGATCTCGAGTGCTACCAGTCTCGGCAAGAAGAGGAGAAAGAGAAAGAAAGAAAGAAAGAAAGAAAAAAAAATAAAATAAAAAACAGATAAGGTGTGAGATACTGTATTCTGAAGACTCGCTTGCGACGTCATATGTTGCGCATGTAGATGTAGATGTCGATGTGGATTTCGATTTGGAAAATTGAGAAAATCGAACAAACCAAAATGCGACCGGAAGCAAGTGATCATTTCGTCTATTGGTTTGACCAAACAAAGATTTCGGCGGGTTTTTTGTGAGTATTTTTGATGTGGGATTTTTTTTTTCACACCGGCGATTAGTGGTAAGTGGTAAAGGTCCTGACAAAAACAAGGGTGGTTCTTGTCCATCTTAGTATGTGGTCTCCTCCTCGTCCAGGGCCGTTGGTCGTTGACCAGCGAGATCTATTGTGTCCCCTTTTCCTTGCCTGCAAGTCATATAATTTAAGGATTAGGGGTTGTTATTTTTCCTGTTCGGTTGGTACCAAGTACCAGGATCTTGTTTCCTCTATGCACTACTCTGCTGTGCACTCCTTTTCGTATTTTCCGCATGAAAAACAAGGGAAACTGTCAACTTGCTTTCAGTCATTGCTTTTTACTCATTCAGGTACATCCCAAAATAGATTTCATCAAATCAACCTCATTGTACTTGGGCTTCTTCAACAACAACAGGTTGGAGGAATTGTTGTGAGATTTTTGTAGTACTTTTTAGACATTTTCATGCTAATCAAACAAATTGTCTTATTTTATTGCCTGAATTCAAGTTGCTTTTACTACAAAATTGAGTGACTTTTTTTTGAAATGACTAAATTTGAGTAAATTTTCTCATTAAAATGATATTAAGTGGAATAAAATTTCACTAAAACGTTTACAAACATTGTGTAAAATTTTATTGAAATTAATTAATTAACTAAAGTTGAACAAAATGATAAAAATAAACAAATTCTCACACAAATCTTGTACACCGTACTTGTATCTAGCAAATAACATTTGTAAAAAGGATATAAAAATTTCACCTGACATTCTCCCCAGTCTAACTGCATACAAAACCCAGCAATGAGCAATGAGCAATGAGCAATGAGCAATTTCCCTATCAGTTTATTGCGCCTTTTCCACCTCGTGCTTACCTCGAGATCCCCTTCTTCTCCTTTTTACACTCAATAGATAAGCAATTAAAAAAGCAATAAAATGTTGAGAGTCCCAGCGGCAGCTCCTGAGTCGGATTCGGCAAAAGAACGATGACACCTGTCGGCTTTTGCCTACTTCACTCAACCGACCAGGGAGGAATTATACAGCTGCCGTAAAAAGGTATTGCCTGCTGGAATTTATTTTATGGTTGCCGAGTTGGATGCTCGAGGTGGGAAAAGAGCACATAGAGCCAGAGAGGGGTGAAATGTTGGGGCTGGCGGGGTTTTCGACAGCTTAGGGCCATACACGTGCACTGGCCACGGCGTGGCGGATGTTTCATGTTGTCGTCTTTGGTTTGGAGACTGCACTGGGGAGGTGAGCGTGAAACTCGAAGCGTGAGACTGACCAGTGTCTGTGACAAGTGGAATGTCAGTTGCAAATGGTGTGACCGTTGGCCGGAGTCAAGTGTGATTCCACGGCTATCAACGCCACTCTGATTTGCATGACGAATTTCGGCAAAGGGTGTGCTAAAGCACTCGGACAACGTGGAAGAATGGCTAAAAGTAGGTGAAGAGTATAATTGTGAATTTTAAGTACAAAATAATGGCTTCAAATTGAAGTTACAATTGCCCAATTTGTGCTCAAGGTCAAGTGAAATTTTAGACAATCCACTATGAAATAGTAGAGACTTTTAGAAAATTTATGCATTTTTATATTATATTTACACATTTCCCATTATTTTTTAAATTATAAAAACTCTATGTTCAAAACTTCAGTTGAATTAAAATTTCAACATAAATGAACTTTCGTTGTTTCTACAGTGACATCTGTAGTCAACACTTTAAATTCTCACTTTCTACTACTGTTTTAATTAAATATTAAAAAAAAACCCTCAAACTGCAGTTTGAATTCTAATCTAAAGGTTATTGTGCACTAAGATTTGTTGGCATGTGGTAATAACTTTATTTTGCATTCGCTTTCTGCCTAATTGTAGTAATTTAGTCCAATCAGGTCGGCATTTGAGGGCTGATAATTTATGACTTGACCCTTTTCGTATGGAAACCCTCCTCTTTGCCGACTGGCAACATCTTAATCAAGTGGACGGATTAAAGCAAAAAAGAAAAAAATAAATAAATAATTTAAAAATTTAAATTTCTCGTTCAATAGTCACAGAAAAAAATTTTAAAACTCAAAAATAAAAGGATATGAGTTAAAAACAAGAAAAAAATATGAACAAATTTTCCTTTTTTCAACCATTAAGTTGAGAAATTCAAGGGAAAAAAAAGTTCATAAATTTTTCACCACTTGTAAGTGTACACAATGGTTTGCCTGTGGCTATGCATAGCCAGAACCAAGTAAAAAAAAAAAATGATTTACTGGGGTGTGTCAAGTCAGTCTGTTGGGGTGGCCCTGGCCAGGAGTGCGACTTAATCCATTAGTAATTCTGTTATATGAAGGTTGAGTCTCCAAAAAAGTAAAAAAAAAAAAAAAAAAAAAGAATAAATAAAGTTGGAAATTTAAAATCTTGTGTGGCTTTGGCTTATAATTTTGAGAGTAATCTGAATATATGAAAGAATTTTTTTTCTTAGTTTTATCCATTTGCAAATATTACATTTTGAAATATATGTGAAAGGCGCGTGGAGATCAGACAAGCTGCTTAGCCGATGCCAATCGACATAGCACACCCTAGTCTGAATTTCAACACCTCCCAACGAGAAAGGGAAGAACTAATGAAGCCACCTGTAAGTGTGGACGGGCCTGGAGTAGTGCGAGGCCTAGGTCAAGGCCCCTCGAGGGCACAACTCGTGGGTGGAGCAAGTTGTCTGCCCCTGATGGCAGGTGGCAGTGGCCGACGTGTCCCGCGCGGGAACGACGAAGCAGCGTGCAGGCACCGAGCACAAGATAAATGGCCGGCCCAGCGGGCGACGAGGGTGCAGCTCGCGGGCCCCCGGCGCTGGGGCCATCATTTTTCACAGGTCGGAAAAGCGTGACACAACATAATTACGCTGGGCGCCCCTTCGTTGCCTTTGTTCGAACAGCGAGAGAAAAGTTCGGTCAGAGGCGCACAATTGGCGCTAGATGGATCTCTTGTGAGACATCGCACCACCACCATAATTGAGAGAACTTTTGTCACACTAAAAACCACACATTTCTGTGGTTTTAAAGGTTTTTCATTCGTGCGACCACTTTTTTTTTTTTCCATTTTTTTTTTTTAATTTAATTTAATTTTATTTTATTTTTTCCCTGACATTTAGAAAAGCTTTTCACTTTAATTTTTTTTTTAAAAGAGAGAGAAAAAAAGGAGTGTCTGCAATTGGATTTTATAATGAGCAAATTGTGTGTATCAATCGCTAATAAGCAGGTGCAGCCATAAATGATGACACTGGGAAATGTGGGAATTATATTTTAATTGCATCTCTCGATGCGATTTCGTGATTACGGGGTAATTAAAGGGTTATAAAAAAGTGACACGTAATAAACTTCGATTACCAAGACTAATTTATTTAATAAGGAGAAATTGTTGTTTGTGAGAGGAAGAAAAAAAAATCTAAGGTACCGTATTTAATTTATTGCAGAAACAGCAATCAATGAAGGGTGCCATCAACATGACCGAGTTAATCCCGTTTGCACGTCCGGCAGTGTGAAGACTCCATCTTTAAGTGTTGACTTTCCCTGCTCGACATGCAACAAGAAAGAGCAAATACCAGCTTCTTCAGTTTTTGGATCTATAGCCTTTGATCCTCGCAACGGACTTATGGAACCTCATTTTGGTTAGTGTACACTATTTATTACAAAATTTATTTATTTATATTTTTTTCAGTAATATGGTAAATATTTTGATGTAAAATATTTCATTTACTGTGAATGCAGCAGAGTACAATGAACCGTTTTATAGTTTCGCATAAACATCGCAAGTTGTTGTTGACGGGCCGTAATTTCATATTCTGAAATATCATAATTGACCTTTACATCGTTCCTGACGTCGGTATTTCATTCGAAAAAATGTTTTCAGCATTTTTTTTCTTTCTCACAAGATTTTTATCTTCTGAATTCCGTTCAATAGGGATCAGATGAAAAAGAGAAAAGCACAATTTGTGCATAATTACAGAGGGCGTTCTGTTTTTTGGGTACCATTATTTGCTGTAATTGGCTGGCCGCCACGTACTGCGCGCACCGTATTATTAGGCCATGTTTACGGCATCGCTGCAAGGAAGATACAGACGAGTTATTTACACGCATCCGTCAATATTGGACGATTGGGGCCTCTGTAGTCAATTTTAAAACGCAACGTTTGGCATGACATGTGTTGAAATAATTCACACCTCAGTTAATTGGATATTATGCAAATGATACGGTTCGCGAGTCTTTCGATTCGAGATCGCTACATTGATATGAAAATTAATGTAATTATTTTTGTATTGTAATTCGCTGGTCAGCTTTTGACCTACAGTATTTTGCTGCCAGGTGGATGATTTGTTCGTTTTTTTAAAATAGAATTGTGAATTCAAGTACATCTCCACCATAATTTAAAATTATTGCAAACTATAATTTACAAAAATTTGCATAGATTTGAAATGTTTTGTAATAATTCAGCTGCAAAATTGAATTCAATCTATATTCAAAAATCTTATTTCTACTGATGCCTCTAGAAAACATGATTTCAAGTGTCTTTGTTTGTGAACAAAGGCACTACTTTTAACTCAATTACATGAAACTAGCAATTTTCATGTAGGGATGATGAGGGACTTGTTTCTCTCCACCAGCTGGTTTCTGAGCGTAATGTCAGTAGCTTCTCTTAATGATGTTGTAGACTATAACCTTAGGTGTCAATCAAGTACTTATTTTTGCTGCTTTTAATAGCTTTTCGTCTTAATTCCGGACTTGGAATTAAGCAATTATAAAGCAGAAGCGTGCAAAGAAAATTTCTAAATTAGCCACACTTAGGCTTTTAACACGGAAAAAAGAAACTGAAGGAGTTCTCGAGAGAAAACGATGAAATTTTTTTACTCGTAACTCGACGTCACCCACGTCTTTGCCTCACCGACGAAAGTCGGAGGAGAAGGAGTAGTAATGTTTAAGGTCGCCTGTCACAAAACGAAAAAAGAACATCACAATTAGTAAAACAAATACAAATTGTCATACGGGGTAACAATCAAAATTCAAGACAAGAGGAAAATATTCAAAACAGCTCAAACACAAAAAAGTCTTAACGAAGAAGAAGAAGAAGAAAAAAAACAAAAACAAAGCTAAATGTCAAGTCAAAAACTCATTCAGTTTTTTTTTTGTCTTCGAATAAACAGGCTTATCATAAGGCTTGAGAGAAAGTCGAAATTGAACTATTAGATCGCCTGAAAGGGCATTTTCGTGTAGGATGCAACACGCAACAAAGACAGCTTCAAAACCCTTCATTCCCTCCATGCACTTG
>JAQFZP010000812.1:0-26420 GCA_034695745.1 Geophilus truncorum | reverse complement strand
CTTTGTTTATTGCATTTTTTTGTTGATACCCCTTGCTAAAAAACGAGGTGGGCGAACTTTTATGGAGTTGGGTTGTAGATCCATTTTGATCTAGATCTGTGGTGTGATCAAAGCATAATCGATTTAATTCTTTTTCGTGACTTTTACTGAAGTCTTACAATCTGTTTTTTTATAAACCTTACACTAAGTGGGAGGAACTAACAGATGGTTGCACGTGACTCGCCACAGCCAATCAGCAGTCAATGTCGCCATTTGTAAAAAAAATATACAACGTAGCGCCCAGTGCAATCAGCATCGATTACTTCATACATGTTATTGATTTTTATACCATTTTTTTTATTATTATTTATTCACAAAATATTTTGTGCAAAAATCAATAAAATTGTCAAATTGATTGGCACCAGGCTCAACGTGGTTTACATTTTTTAAAATGTTTACTTGACTGTTGATTGGCTGTGGTGGATCACGTGAACTCTTTAGCTCCTCCCACTTAGTGTACACATAAAAAACAGACTATAGCTTCTGATTGGCTGGTTGTGAGCATTTACTCTTTTGTCCATTCCTTACGTTACTGCAAAATTTCACTTACTTACGACCCACAATGCATCACGATACGTCTACTTACTACGTGTACAGTACGACATGTGTGTACACGTGTGGACCTCTCTTTACAAAACAAATCTCTTTACAGCACCACCATGTACGGCATGTTGCTCGAAAGTGTCCAGCACTACGTAACCCAAGAATACGGAGAAGCCGCTTGGCTCAAAGTACTGAAAGAATCCGGCTACCGCAACCTAGTCATCACTCACCACACCGGATACTCCGACAGCATAATGCTTAAATTCGCCGAAACCTGCGCTCAGTGCATCGGCACGATGGATGCTGACGATTTCCTGCGCTTCTTCGGTCGTTGTTTCGTGCGCTACTTCAGCCACTATGGCTACGACCGCATCGTGCGGGCCAATGGGCGCCATTTTCGCGACTTCTTACACGGGGTCGACAACATCCACCACCAGATGAAGTTCAGTTACCCCCGAATGGTCAGTCCGTCGCTCACTGTCCAAGCCGAAGACCCTTTGGGAGCCGTCCTGCATTACAGGTCGAGTCGTGTCGGGTTCACTCAGTACTTGATTGGACAGCTTTATGAGGTAATTAGCCAATTATTTTTCCCCCTCGTTATTAATAGTCCAGTGACAGAAAGTACTTAGACATATACAGTCGAGTCCGCTTATGACACCGAGGTTCGGACTCTTATAGCCGAATTGCTCTTGTATAAGGACCTTTTAAAAAAATAATTTTTAAATGTGATAAACCATAAGGTGGCTCAAAATCATAAAATACTAAACCCAATTGCAAGTTCTTTACCTTTTTTGGACATTATTGTTACCTCGATGTGCATTTTAGCTATTTTTTTTATAAAAACCAAATCGTGAGAGACTCACCAATTTTTAACCATTTTTTTTTTTTTATTATAATTATTTGTTAGTCGTCGTATTAGTTTCACTTTCTTTAGAGTTGTTTCGCACGTTGAAAAATCAATGCTAAAAATCATAAAAAAAATGTCAAAAATAGCTCTTAAAAGCGAACTGCTGTTAAAAGCAGACTTAAGTTAACATTAAAAACATAGGGAAAAAAATTAAGATTTTGAAAATAGCTCTTGTAACAGGACTACTCCTATATCCGGAGCTCTTATAAGTAAACTCGACTGTAACATTATTTTACAAAATAGCGGAGCCAATTGCAGTAGTGGCATTCAATACCTTGGTTTTTAAGCTTTTGTAGTTTTTGAAAAATTGTTTTTCTTCACATTTGGGTAATAAAAACGGCTTTTAAAAACCACAAAAACTTCAAAAACTAAGATATTGAATGCCAGCCTCTAGTCTTTTCTGTTTTTCCTTCTTTCGAGTTTTTTTCTACAAATGAAGAGCACGACAACTTTAAATGCGCTGCGGGTAATAATTTTACTTTGTGATTGCGTTTTAATAACTAAAACTGGAAGTTGTATAGAATAAAAAATAAGAAACCTAAAACTGTAGGGAAATGGCTGTGTGCAAGCTATTTATCCTTTTAATTAAGACGTGATTGAATTAATGTTTACCAAGATTAAATGTGAGTGAAGCATCTGAAGTAGGAACAAAAAATAAATGGTTTGTTAATAGACATATATTGATTATTTTGTAAATTAAATTAGTATTAAAAAAGCTGTTTCTTAAAGTTGATGTAAATTTGTGACCAATTGTTTCATGATATTTACATATTAGAATATTTTTCCCAACATTGAAATAACTTTTAAATTAATTCCTATTGAAAGCCTTTCATTATACCGAAACTTCAATTATTGTGTTTAACCGCAAACACCTGTGCACCATTTTTCATGTGAATTTGCTTAGCAAAATCAATCATTATTCAAGAACAGTTGATAAAGTGTCAAAACACACTTTAATTCATTTCAAAGCACACGAATTAACTCATTTTGTGACTAATTAAATATTGTCAGTCTTTTCTCATTTTAAGATTAATTTTCTTTCTTACTTCAACTGTAAAATAGATTTTTTTTTTTTCTTTTCTTTTTAACTAAAAAAATATTATTTTTTTTTAATTTTTAGAGCCATTGAATTCAACTTAGAGCAATTTCAAGTGGCTTCTTTCAAGTTGTCACATACAGAATTCTATAAAGAAGCCATATTGAAAATTGATGTCTTTAATAACCTTGAGACATTGTATCAATTGAAACCCTAAAAAAAAATTTATAGACTTAAATATTATTTGTATGATTTCACCACGTACTATTAGTAGCACTTGATTCTCTCTATAACAAACCCAACAACAAAATACTCATTATAAAGAAATCCTCAAATTATTATTAAATTACAACAGGGCTTCGAACTGAAATTTTTTTCTGCTCCGGATTTCGTTCTGGTTTGGGCAATTGTAGAAATTTCGATTTAGGTTCGGTTCGAACTGTTTATTTCGCTCCGACAATTGAATTCATAGTCTACACTAAGAAATTAATCATGTCATTAAAAAAAATTAATTAAATCATTTTAATGATGTTATTATTGTTATTTGTGCGATTCAGCAACAGGAAACAGAACACACCCGGGGCAATTACAAACTACATTTATTGGCTATAATACAGGAACTTATACAACTACATTGCAAAAATTGAGAAACTAGGATTTTTTTTCAGCGTTAGAAAGGTATAAATTTCGAAAAAATATATATATTGATTGATTAAACAAAAACTGTTTTATGGCAATTTAGAACACTATTATAGCTGCAATTTCATATAACGTTTTTGAAGATTGAACCATTATATTAGGAGAAAAAAATTAAAAACAAGTAAAAATTCATTTTTAAATTTTTTTAAATATCTTAAGAACTACCGTAATGGAAGAAAAATTAAAAACATACCGTACAGTATTTAGAACGTTCAATTATTGATGAAACTTTTTTAACCTTGCCATCCATGTTGGGTCATATGTGACCCGTGTTGACTAAGAAAATTCATTAAAAATACTAGATATTAAAAAAATGTCTCAAAACCCAAATGTATTTTCTTTTAAATGTCTAAATAAAGTTATCATGATGATAAAGTTGTTAATTTGTACCTTGGAAATGAATTATAAGCGATCAAAGTTCATTTTGGACCAAATTTATCGCATTAATCGCTATTTTTAAACCCTGTTTGAGGCTTTTTCACTCAAAACATTCTGGGAAAATGTGATTAGTACCCGGATCTGTGCCTACGCACAACACTGGGTCACATTTAACCCAACACGGGCTAGAGAGCTGTTTTTCGAGTCCGGGTATCCGAGGGTTAAATTGGATGTATGGGTCTAGGATTGCCTCAAAAAAAAAAACAATAATGAAGCTATGTAATTATTGTCAACAGTCAATTTTTTCAAAACATTATAGCAACTAGAATCTTTCTCCAAATGTCACTAAATTTCAGGATGATCTTGTAGTGATTACAAATATTTACAATATTCTAACTTGTAAGTTTTCAAACTGATTCAACAAGAATTCTGGTTGCTATGATATTTTTGAAAATATTGACTGTTGACAACAATAGATAGCTTCATTATATGTTTAGTTTTTAGTTTCTCTTCCATTAGTTTTTTGAGATATTTAAAAAATTCTAAAAATGCATTTTTGCTGGTCAATATACATTTTGTGTAATTTATACTTTTCTAACACTAAAAAAAAACCCTAGTTTCTAAACCTTTGCAATGTAGTTGTAGAAAAGTCACTTTTTTGATACGTTAGCCTAAAAACGTCAAATAAACATTACGCACTGTCAGGTGTTCATGGGAGTACAGAGGGACACAAAATACACAAATTTCCAAGTTATCATTTTTAACAACAAACCAGTTCAGTTCACTTTCTCCTCAACTTTCATCGTCTTTCGAAACTATTACACTATCGATTCGAAGCAATCCCAAAAGAACGCCAGAGCAAATTATTAACATACCGGTATCTATATCACACAAACTACAGAATGCTGAAACAAGCTAACAGCTGAAAAGCATGTCCTCTCAAAGCAATAAAAGGAAACTATTACTCACGTCTTGTCTCTTGCTTCCGCACCTTAAAACTTCAAGAACTTTGTGTGGATTTAAAATATTCACTCCCTTCATTGTTTGAAATGCAAAAGAGTGCAAATTTTTTAAAGCAAATAAAGTAAATTAACACCAAATGCAAATGTGCAATTAAGAATCAGTACATGGCTCTGCCCTTAGGGCAAATTAAATAAAGAGTAAGAGGCAAGATAAGGAGAGCTTTCATCATTCTTTCATGTCACACAAAATCCCATTGTGACCTGCAGGTAACAGATGCTTTCCCAAGTATGGCATGCTGAAACAATCAATAAAACACAAAGATAGATAAACATTGTTCCAAAACTGTTTCAAACATTATTAAATTCTGCTTAATATTGTTCAAATATTTAAGCCCACACTGAGTCAAAATAACTATTGGCACATGCACATGCACAAACCCATGTAAAGTAAATGTCAATGTCAATATCTACAATAGTTTTGATGTAGTGCAATGTTGAAACTGTCAATTTCTTTTGTAATCACCCTGTATATAATTCACCCTCAGATAACTGAAATTTCTTGACTTTGTTTAGAAACATTAGGAAAAGCATTGCTTAAAATAAAAACACTCATAGCCTTTTTATTTGTAGATTTTTACCTACAAAGAAAGAAAATAACGCTTTGACTTTTGCTGATTTTTAATCCAAATGAAGTCTATCTTTTCATCGCCATTACAATGGCAACTCGCATAAAAACTGCTATTAGAATGATTAATTTTATACCTTACCAAGCCGAGTACTTTAGATAAATTTAATACTTTTAACATTGATTTCCAGTTAACTTTAACATTTGTGGTGAAACTGGCTGTAAATTAAATGTTGCTTATCATTCTCCAATATTTAAATAATTTTTCAACATTTAACCTAAAGTTATACTCTGGTTGCAGCACTCGAAAACATCTTCCAGGTTTTTTGTTCGCCATCTGATTCAAAACACTTCTGTCGGTTAAGGTCAGTGGCCAAAATATAAACACGGTCATCCAATTATTTAAGATAATATTGACCAGACGTGCATTATGGGTCGTTTCCTATAGCCATCTTGACAACATCTAGGCAATTCAACATTTTATAAAACCAAACCAATTAAAACCATTTAAAAAAAAAAAAACGTTTAACCCTAAATTATGGATAACTTATTATCAACAGTGTAACCGCTGTTCCAATAACAATATTCTACACACACAAAATTAAGGAAACCAATTTACATCTATTATCTTGTAGTGTACAATTTTCCTGTCCGCTAAAATACATCTCATTTTATGTGTAAATTTGCAACAAAAATAACTAAAAAATGTCTAAAGTGTGTAAATTTATGCCGATAATTGTTTATGATTTATGTTTCTTTAAGATGTAAGTTTCACACTAAAGTGTTAAAATTGTTGTTTTAGACTTATTTACACTATCCTAACATCTATATTTCTACATGTGTAGAGATAAAAGTTATCACCAAATGGTGAAAAAAAAAATTCTTTTATTTTTCTTGTTATTTTTAAAGGTTGCCGAATGTTTCTACAAGACCCCACTGACAATTCGCATTTTAACTGAAGCGCCATTGGAGAAAAGCGAAGGTGTTCACGTCCAGTTTCGCTTGGATTTCAAGAACAGCGCTTATGTGCAGTCAGCAACAGTTCCCATAAGATCAACACGTGTTCTTCCTCCAATGACTGGATCGACTCTTTTGCAGCTTTTTCCTTTTTGTGTCGTATTCGACTGCAAATTACGTCTAAAATACGTGGGCAGCAAATTAAGATCTTTACTCAACAAAAACCTAATCGGGCTGCGTGTCGACGATCATTTTCGACTTAGTCGGCCTCGAGTTGCATTCACGTGGAATAACGTAAGATTAAAGGGATTGGGTTACGTAGTTTCGACGTAGAGCTGAGCGCGTGATTGATGCCGTGTGTCAGATTAAGACTTAAATTTAGGCTTAAATAAGCGTTGATTGTGTTTGGAATTTAAATCGGCTTTTAACTAATTTCAGTTAATTCCCAGTTCCATTATTATACAAATAAATTATTCACTTACCTTTATATAAGTAAATAAAGTTTATCATTTTCCGTTCTCGGGTACATCCATCACGACGCGGCCATCTTGCTGGGTAATTACGCATTTCGGCACAGTGTGGCGCTGCTCTAAAGCGCTGTAACTATGAGAAACTTTTAGATTTTAGATACCTACTGTTAAATAATCAAAATTTTATGTTTATAATGTATGCATTAAATCATAATTTGTTTTAATATAAAGAGTGCTACTTTCAATTGCAGGATTAGACTTTACAAATTTTACATCTTTTTATACAAGTATGTCATAAGAAGTTAAAATGTGTGATATTACATCATCTGACAAGTGCATTAATTATGCGGGGTTAAATAAGAAAAAATATCAAACTTTTGAAGAATTTTCATTAGTGATCACGAGATGATAAACAAAATCGACGCAGAGTGAAAGCGCACGCCGAGATTCACTAATGAACTAGTAAATATTGCATAACTTCACAAGTCAGTGATCTTTATCAATTTCCATTGCATTTCCCCACTAATTAATGTCTCTCGTGTTTTTTTACTCATTTCAAGTAACAAGTTCAACATTTTTCTTTTTCTTCCTGCCCGAAAGAAATTTAAATTTTTTTTAAATTCCTTTTTGCTACATTAAACAGGGGATAAAGAGCAATTACAGTCTTTTAATTGCTTGTTTGTAGTAAAGTTTGAATTATAAATCACAATTTAGACTGTGCGTTTCAAAAAGTTTTGTTCGGTATTACCTATTAGCATTTAACCGTTCTGAAACTTAAACCATATCGTACCGTTAAAATTTTTAATATATTTATTAATTTCCAGATTATTTCTCTATCCAAAGTTGTGTTTGAACTAGAGGCCTTTCCCTGCATTGAAAAGAAGAAGGAATATTTTAGGATGAATCAGGGCCAAGCACAAACGAAGAAATTACGGTCAATTGCATCTGCTTCCAACTTAACGCAAGCGGAACTCGACTCTGACAGCAAGTGCAATTTTTTCATAGACCCCACGCCAAGCACGTCTTCGGTTACCGAGGCAACCCAGGAAAACGCCGCTGGACCACTCAGTTTGCTGCTCAAGGGACAAATGAAGTATCTAGAAGAGTGGAATTCAGTTATGTTTCTCTGTGCACCTCTGTAAGGAAGTTATGTTTTTCATTTTGTGTGGGAAATTAATTTTTGATAATAAAAATAAATGGTTCAGTTAAAATTTGAGTAGTGTAGTGATGTAAGACAGAGAAGTGGACATGATTTGAGTTGTGATTTTGAAATTGAGATACAGTCAAAACTTTCGAAAGAATGGGATTTACTGTTAGTGATATTTATGATTTATTGCATTGAGGTTATTGCGTGTAAAATTTATGAATTTTTTCATGGTGTATTGCAGTGAAGTTCGCAGATAGACAAATGTTTGGTGGTGTATTGCAGTGAAGTTCTTACATACAGTAGGTGGAATTGCCTGTCTATGAACTTCACTGCAACACACCATTAAAACATTGCCCATTTTTGAACTTCACTGCAACACATCATCAAAAAAATTGCTTATCTCTGAACTTCACTGCAATATATCATTAAAAATTTAAAAAAAAAATTGAATAGTTTATTTAAAGGGTACAACTTTTAAATTGGATGTACCGGTATTGTGTATTTATTTTTAGCTAAACTACTTCAGTTAAAAAAATTACGATATAATGAATTTAATCAAATAAAAGGTGAAATAACCATTTCCGGCTTAAATGAGGAATTGCAATTTAAAAGTCACTTAGTTCTAATTTCTAATGTAGTTGTACAAGTTAAAAAAATATTGATTTTAGTCAAACCGAAAGTGGTATTTAAAATTGCATCAAAATTTCACTACAAGTAGCTAATTATTAAAAAAAAATTGGATTTCATGTTTCTTTAAAGCCATTTCCGGTTATACTTCCGTTTGTAAAATTACCATAAAATTAAATTAATCAACCCATTACTCATAAATCTGATCCACTCTTTTCTTTACATCTTTGCTTTTCGCTTTTTAGATAATTGAAAAATTTAACTTTTTAATACAAATTTTATATAAAAAATTCCCAAAAAAAACCCCACAAATCTTTTGTTATTTCAAAGAAAAACAACCCCACACTAAAAAGCCTATTTTAAAAACACAAACCAGGAGCCTGGTTGCCACTGACAACTAGCATTTTATCTGCAAGTTGATACCAGGGGAAAAGCTAGCAGCAAAGCCTGCAAAAGTATAATTTTCTTTATACACAGCTTTAGTTATCTCAATTGCATTAAACGCCTCATAAATCTTCCCTAAATTGCAGAATCACTCGGTTACCGGGTTCCCAAGAGTGTTAATCAGTACCAGATGATTATTTTATGTCGTTTATTTCAGTATCAACAGTTTGGAAGAGGTTGAGCAGCTGCAGATGTATTTGAACGACCTCAGTCTTCACGATTTGAGTCGTGAAATGCTTCTCTTGGGCTGGCAGCACGGGGGAAGACTGGTTCATGCGTACGAAAAAGTAAGTCCCTAAAGAAGTAATCGGTCACTTGAGGGTCGCTGGGGTGTTGTGATAAGAGCATTGGGATATTCAATAGAGCAATAATTAATCAACGAGTTATCTAGCAAGTTGGAGGAGGTAGGAAAAGCCACTTCCGGTTTGATTCAGGGTTCGAGATTTAAAGGAACTTAAGGCGAATTTCTTTTTACACCGGAGCGTAAATCAATGCAATGACGTCATATTCTACAGGAAGTGACGTCATTTCACTTACTAAAAAGAAATGCAGGAAACACAAGCGGCTCCAAATTCAAAATGGCGTTATACCACCAATGATTGGTGTTTTATTCAATTCATCATCTTCTAGTTACAATAAAGATTAATTGTCGTTTTTAAGCAAAAAAAATAATTATTTTGGGATTATTTCAATTTTTAATTTAAATATAAAGCTTTTAAAATTGTGCGGACCCGATTTTTCTCCACTTCGGTCTCCATTTTGAAACTCCGGAATCGCGCTCCACCTCAGAAAGGCGGTGCGCCTGTAGCTCCAACCGTGTCGCGTACGTGTTAAAAAGAAATACGAAAGATTGCCGCTCCAGTCAAAAACCGGTACAAAAAGAAATACGATTTAGCAATCGGAGCGCGTATCGGTGTAAAAAGAAATTCGACTATAGTTCTAGTGTAGTTGTATCAGTAAAAAAAAAATTTTCATTTTGGTCAAACCGGAAGTGGTATTTAAAATGGCCCCAAATTGACTCTAGAGGCAATGTGGTGTTTTAGAAAATGGCAATTTTGGGGTTGTTTAAAATTACTTCTAGTTATGTTTATGTCTTTAAATATTAAGGGTAATTTTAGTTGCATAATATTTTAAGGTGCAAGTTAAACCGGAAGTTGTCACAAATGTGAATTTAATAAAAAGTGCCATTTTAAATTGCCCGAAATTATAGAAATAAAATTCAATTGCAATATTCTTAAATATCACTTCCGGTATTACCTTTGACTAAAACTTGCATAGATAACAAATCATAAATATCTTTCTAGAGCACCGGTATTAAAAAATTACAAGTGTCTACTGCAATCTAAAGCGTCATTTCAGCAACTTCAAAAATAAATTTTATTTGTAATTCCTAAAACTCAAATTAAATTTATTTAAAAACAAATCTCCCACAATTCCTAATGCTTCCCCATTTCATATCAATTAAAAAAAAACTATTTCCACCTTATAAACCCCCTACTGTACAACAACTTGCACAAACTCAACCAAATATTAAATTTCAGAACCGAAATCGATTTCACTATTATACCATAAGCTATAAAACGATAGGCTACCTATAAAACACACAAAGCCTTCATTTTACCACTCACCATAAACGTAAAGGTAACGTGGTGTACTTGATCCATTTGAGGAACCATTTTGCACTTTTCTTAACATTTCACAGTCCTTTTAAGCAGTTTATAGACATAAATATATGGTTTAGGCCTACTAAACACCAAAACACAAATGTTATCTACAAAATGCACATTTGCATTATGGGTCAAGAATTAATTGGCAATAAATAATTCACATACCGTGGTTAGACAGACTCAGTGATCCGTAACTAGTGGCTTGTTGTTGCTAGGTTTGTAATTACATTTCAAAGATATTTAATTAGTGCATAATTTGCCCACTTGTGGCGTTTTGTTGGACCAAATGCCGTAAACCCAATTAACAGCCATTTTAAAATGATGAAATTAGATTACTGTATTTGTTCATCTCATCTTTAAGCTTTCAAAAACGTATTTCGATGCTGAAGGTTAAATTTAGTTCGTGTTTTAGTGCTGTTAATTTCCTTCCAGGTTTCAATTTCATTACATCATAAAGCCGCTGGTAACTCGGACTTAAGGGCTTTGTTTTGTTTGTTTTGACTTGTAGCAAGAAGAAAGGACCGAGCAGCTACGAGATAACCTTCATTTACTCGACAAATGGCAACAAAAAAGCGACGAATTGCTTTATTCTATGATTCCGAAGTCGGTGGCTGATCGTTTAAGAGAGGGCGATGACCCAATAACGACTTGTAAAGTATGTAATATTCCGCTGAATGCACTGTGTGGCAATTTGGAGCGCGTTTTAAGGATACTTTCGGTTTGAGTTAAGAATTGAAATTTTACGGACTGTTGGAACTCGTGACGTAGTTGGAGTATTTAAATTTTCGTGAGCTTAGTCAAACCGGAAGTGCTATTTTCTTTAGCTTCAAATTGCACATATGCGCGCGGTAAATTTACCAGAATGACGCCACATTGCTATTTGAAGTAGATTTAATGTAGATTTAATGTAGGTTTAATGTAGATTTTGAAATTTTAAGGGTTTTTTAAGGATGTTTTAAGTGTCAATAACTTTTTTGCAATTTTAATTAAACCGGAAGTAATATTTTTTCCGGCTCAGAATTGCTGTCAAGCAAAATGACAAAAGTCGTCATGTGGCGGTACGTTAAATCACACTTCCGGTTTTATTTAGAGTGTGAAGTGACACTTTTCCCCCGCTTCAAACTCCAATATGGACGTCTTTTAAATATCATTTCCGATTACATTTAAAAAAAAAAACACTTAAAAAAAAAAAAAAAAACCTTATTCTAGCATTAAATAAAATTTCAAACGCTATTTCTAGCCGGAATTGCTATTTCAAATCCCAAATTGCATTAAAACCTTCACCAACCAGCAAAAAACTAAATCAAATATCAGTTTAAAAAGAAGTGGCGAAAAGCAGGTAGCGGGTGGTGTAAAGAGGCACGAAGAAATAAAATAAAAAAAAACCTTAGGAATTGCTGAATGACAAGAAAATTCGATTTTCCAAGTAGAAAGAGAAATGTGGGTAATTCGTTTTACTTGCACTTGTACATTGATTTATTGGTTACTTGAAGAAAGTGTCAAAAACCACCTCTGCGTCGCGCTTCTTAAGCTTACATATACACCTCTGACAAATGAATTGAATGAATAAAACATTAACTGAATAAATGCGATCTCATACATCCCACATCTCTTTGCAGGCGTTTGATGACGTCAGCATACTTTTTATTGATTTGATTGGATTTGGCACTATGTGCGCCAAGGTGCAGCCCATGGAGTCAGTTGACCACATCAACAGAATCTACACACTTTTTGATGAGATAATCGATCACTATGATGTTTATAAAGTATGTAAAGCTAAATTAGGATGGAAAATGGCGTTTGTAGTGTTACTGTTGTGTTTAAAGTGCCACTTGTTTGTTTTCTTTATTAATAATTATCGTGCAATGAGTGAAGCATATAGTCTTTAACCATGTTTTAATAAGTGGGTTAAAGTGTCATTTACATGTGCTTTTATGTGTTTAAGCTGTTTTTTGTAGTGGTCAATGAGTTAAGGTGACTAAAGGTTTATGAAATGAAATCATAAGTGGTGCAGTGAAAACTGCTGACACAGTCAAATGAGGGATTGTGATGAATTCATTTGCATGTATAAAATTTTGCTCTTGCAGCAGGTGAAATTAAAGTTAACGTCATTTATTTTCTTACGTCAGAATTTTGTGATTAATGAGGATAATCTAGAGTAAAATCTTGAAAGAGAAGGGTTAAAAAATTAGATACAGGTTTGGCTGCTTCTAGACTTTCCAGCAGTGTTAAAGGTCAAGTGAAATGAACTGGTTTATTATTAAATGTGACGCTACACATCACAACAAGTTAATATAAAAATTCTACAAATACCACTTGATAAAATTGTTAATTAATTTCATGTTAATTAATATTTAAATTACATTTGTTTGTATATTTATTTAGTCGTGCTGTCATTGTGTGTTGTTCGCACGTATGTCTTAGGCCTAATCGTACATGGAACCAATGTATTTCTTAAATGCTTAATTTATGTATGAGTGTTAAATAGGTAATTCACTTTTCCCATCAACTATTAATCAACCTCTAACTTCTTCATATTGTTCAAGGTTGAAACAATAGGCACTGTTTACATGCTGGTTGGAGGAGCGCCTCAGGAGCGACCGGACCATCTTAAAGAGATAGGTCAAGCAGCAATGAGGATAGCAAAAGAAGTGGACGAACTACACGTTCTGTCAAATGCGGATAAAGTTTCAATCAGAGCTGGTAACCATAGTTACATGTGTCCGCCAGTGGGCGCCTCGGGTCTATATTCACACAAACAACGTCTGAATTTTATCAAGGTATTCACAAGGGACCAGTAGTGGCAGGTGTGGTGGGAATGAAGACGTTGCGATATTGCTTTTTCGGCGATACTGTCAACACGGCATCTAGGATGCAATCTAATAGTTTGGTAATATTGACGCTAGAGGCGCATTGCTTTTTTTATTTTTTTGTTTTTTTATCTTAGCCAGGTCAGATCCTTGTGTCAGAAGCGTGCCATTTGCAGTTGGTTCAATTGGGATTTATAACCAAATTTCGAGAATCGCTGAACATTAAGGTGAGAATTGAATGGAAAAGAGGGGAGGGTTCTGTCGTTCTGTGACTCAATTTTCTTGGTGTCAGAAAAAATTATGTGAAGATGACATTTGGCTGTGTGGTTTTGACAGCGAGTTAGAGGGACACTTCTATTTTGGCACAGCTAAGAGAAGGGAACGTTTTGATAGGTGTGAGTTAGACGTAAGAATACACGACTTCTGAACTCTAGTTGAGTTGGAATGGAAAGATTATCACTTGTAGTACCACGATTGCTCACAGAAATTATCGATTTTTCTGAGGTCAGGAGTGGTATTCGGTAAGATAATTCCATGAATTTAAGCCTCAATAAAATAATTAAAATTAAAAAGAAAAGAAAATAACAATTAAAATGTCGATGAAATAAAAAGTAATCAAATATTACAGTAAAAACTAAGCAATTAATAAAATCAAAGAATATAAAATAATAATTAAAAACAAAATTAAATTAAAATGCTGATGAAGAAAAAAGTAAATAAATACCATAAACAAAAAAAACAAAAACAATAAAATTAATGAAAGGAAAATCTTCACTAAAACCAAAATAATGATAAGTTGGTGATAGTTTTCAACAATGTCATGGGTTGTTGAAAACTATCACCAACTTCTTATTATTTTGGTTTTAGTGAAGATTTTCCCTCCTTTTTTTTTTTTTTTTTTTTTTTTTTTTTTTGGCTTTTAATGATTAATTATTTTTTGTTTCTCTTTTTTATTTTGGTCAAGTAATTTACTAATTTGCATTTTAAATTAATAAAAAGCAAAATATCTTATTTATTTCTTAATTTTGGGACACCCTGTTTAATGCCACCAAGTGACAATTATTGCAATCTCCATAAACATGTCCTTTACTAACATGTTTCATAACCGTACCATATCAAAATTGTCACCTTTATATCACTTTCTCATAATCTTAGCATTAATGCATGAATCGCAGATGCTTGATTTGTCGCCTTTAATGTACAGACCTCAACAAACTTTCTGAATTTTTAAGATTTTTCACTGTTTTCTCATGAACATGACTTAAGTGCCATAAAGGCAACTCTAATTTCGGTAGACATTTTAAATGCAGTTTTACCCAGGTAAATTATGTTGGTTTAATTGGCACTGAATCGGCCAATATAACCCATTTTTAACCAATATAGTGCCAATATTGGGATGCCAATGTCGGCCGATATTGTTATTTTAATATTGGTCCAATATTGGTTAAATGTTGGCATGCAATATTGGTTAGATCTCACAATACCAATATTGGTTCAATATTGACAAATGTTAACACTCAGATATTGGGCCAATATTGGTTAAATGTTGGCATGCAATATTGGTTAGATCTCACAATACCAATATTGGTTCAATGTTGACAAATGTTAACACTCAGATATTGGGCCAATATTGGATCAATATAAATGCCCAATATTGGTCCATATATAATGTTACCTGGGTAGTATTGCCATCCTCCACAAAAATGGTACATCTGCTTAAATATTGACATATGACGTTTTGTTGCTTAATTTTCATTGCAGATGAAGTTTTATAATTACTATTAATCATTTATATTTTCAGGGTAAAGGAGTAATGAAAACCTTCTGGTTAACAAACATGATTGCCCATGAAACAACGGCTACCCCTGAAGTTAAAAAATGAAAAATACTATAATAACTCATAATCATTAAAATTTATTTTAAAATCACAATAATAATAATATAATAATAATAATAATATAAAGATAAATAAACATTATGACATAAATAAACACTTTTCACCTGAGCTTCATGACTTCCATCATAAATTTGTACATTTTTGGGTGCCTCTGGTTTGTAAAACAAAAATATATTTTTCTGGATAATTATTTCTATACACACATAACTGATGTGATATGAAAAAGTATTAAAATTATAAGTAATGTCTTCTTTTCATCACACATTTTATGTACATCTAACTTGTAAGCTTAGAAATAAAATACTGGCACCCGCGCGTGTGACTAGATAGTGTTACGATACTTTACAATACTGTAGCAATTGTTAAATAAAGTTTTGTCTCAATATGAGATAACTGATTAATCTAAGTGTCATTTTTACAATTATTTGGTTTATAGTCAACCGTAAAGTAACGTTCAAGTACTGTAAGTCAAGTAAGCCAGCCAATAAACAGCCATTTTTATTACATTAAATTATTTATTATTATTATTATTATTTATTTATTACATTAAATTTTATAAGTTTTTTATCTTTTTTTAATTGTGAGTTTAAAATGTTATTTAAAAGATAGGCGAATTTCACACTAAAGTTTCCATTTACTTCTTTAATGGAAAATCTTTTTCTAAAGATATAAATTGTGATTATTTTTTTTTATAAAGTTTCAGATTTCAAAATTCTTACTAAAAATGTTTCTTATAAATTTAATTATAATTTTTATATTTTAGTTGAAATAAGTTTTTTTTTCCAAAAATAAATCTGTAATTAAGTTCTGACTCACATTTCCAGTAATAATACTCTTGTGCAATTGGTGTAAAAGCATTATTTTCTATCTTGAAATTGATCCAATTTCACCTAGTGGTGAAAAGATAATGCATGTGAAAATTGAATTTTCAATTTAGCTTTTTTATAATTTTTTTTTAAATTATTGAGATTTATATAGATTTCTTTGAATTTTTCTATTCATTTTGCACAAATATTTGTTAATTTTAATTTAATAAATTTAAATTTAAAAAATTTAAAATTATTAAATAAATTATTAAATCTTATTTTCAAACTGTCTGTATGTACTTCACTTCACTTCAACTAATCCAATCCATATTGACTGGCATGCTCCTTTAAGGTTGACTGCAAACTCCGTAGTAACTCCCAAGTGAACTTCCAATTCACTTATTTTCAACACTCACAACTTTACAGAAACTCCAAATTCTCACTCAAGACCCAAAACTCACTATCAAAATATCATTAAAATCTTATCTTACCCATATATCATCTCCTCTATTCCAGTAAACCCATCACTGGAAGCCTTAAAATTGATTTTCAATAACAAGCACATGGATAAATCACAATCACAAACACAATAACACTTTACAGCAGTTATATTCACACAACTGCTTCAGCAATGACCACAGCACTTGAGTCAGAACATTGACTAGTAGAAGCAACTGGCAAGATATATGTGTGTCCAGTTTCACCATTCCTTACTCTCTCACTTCTCTGTTCATTCACTGCACTTGGCTGTCTATTTGGTAATGCATTCAAGCTGCCATAGTCATGTTCATCTGATTCAGTTTCTTCACCTGAAAACATATGAAAGTGTCATGAAAGGTAAATGTGAGGAATTATTCCAAGTACCTTCAACATCATTTCGGTGATCTTCAAAATAAGTCATGTTGTGGACAATGTTGAAACCAAGATCTAAATATTCCTAGAAAAAAATGAAAAATACTTTTATCTTTCAAAATTCAACACTAGGAAGCATTGGATGAAAGAGTTGCTTAAATCAGTTATTTAGTGCCATCTAGTGGATAAATTTGAGGCTTTATGCGATGTAAACACATTAAATGTAATTTTAAAATTTTAAAAATATACTATTTTATCAATAATAATAATAATAATAGTTTAAATTACAAGATACTAAGCCTCAACTCTAAAAAACTAATTATGAAATTAAATCTAATCATTAATGATGGTATAACCATGGAAACCAAAATAAACATGGTCTAATTACAAAATCTGATGTAAAGAATTGAAGATGAGTAAAATAATAACTACTCTAATGATTCTACTCAGATTCACTAAAGATGAAGATTGTTTACAAAACTGCTACAATATTCAAATTTCAAAATATAAAATTATTAAAATAAAATTTAACCAATTTAAAATAATTTAAAATGATAACAATGTAAAAACAAATGTAGTTAAATAAACTTAAAAGTGAATCTCTACATCAGATTGTGTTTTGGCAGTGCTGCCATCTCTTGCAATCTCCCAAAACCTATTTCACAACCAACACAGTAATTACCATGCAAGTAAACCAAAAAGATTTATTACATCTTTTCATTTCCCAGAAACTAAAATAAATTTAATGATTGTTTTTTAAGTAGAACCCTAATTAAACCTATAAATCCTCCACTTTTCCTACTTCAACATTTTTTCTGAGAATATTTACCACTTTATCCTGCAACATGACATCTAATTTGTTCGTTAATTCTCTAAAGGGCGGCCTCTCGTGAGGGTTTTCCTTCCAGCACCCATACATCAATTTATATCTAAAATTTCAACAACATAAAATTAAAAAATTAAATTTTTGTCACTAGATGTCGTACAATTCATCTGAGCAATTATCCGGTTTTTCCATCCTGTAACCGGATTTAAGGAGATAAAAGAGTCTTTCTGGTGACACCCCGGGATATGGCGTCGAACCCAACATGACGATTTCCCACATGACAATTCCAAAGGACCACCTGCAGTGACAAAAAAGATTAAATAATAACTGGTAAAATGTGTCAATATTAAGGCACTTACACGTCACTTTTAGAAGTGTAGATGTGATTGATGAGTGATTCAATGGCCATCCATTTGACAGGAACACGACCCTAGTGGCAGATAGTAAATTATATTACCAAGGTTGAGAAAAGGCGTATACAGTATATAAAATTTTGCCACTTTTGCATGTACTGTCTACCCACAGGTAGATGTAAGATTGGATTAAGTTCCAACCACGTTTGGATCTAAATCCGTGAATCGAGTATGGGTTCACACTGATTGTGATTCTAGATCCGAACGTAGTATTACAGTACCAAAATTTGCTCGATAAATCAATATTATTATTATTTACTTTGCTTCTTTTGAAATATGCATCTCCTTCGTAGATGTCACGTGACAAGCCAAAGTCAGATATTTTGACTACTTTGTCTGCTGCTATCAAAACATTCCTGGTGGCTAAATCTCGATGAACAACCTTGAAAATAATTATTAAATTTAATCTAATTTTTATTTATTTATTTATTTATTTATTTTTTATTTTTTTTTTTTTGCAAATGACTGACCTTCATTTCACTGAGATAAGCCATTCCTTTGCTTATTTGCCACATAAACGAAAGCAAATCCCGAGGAGACGCTTGATAGGTTCTCGACCCCGAGCTGTTCATAGGGGCTAAAAGAAGACTGCCCACTCCGCTGTCTTCGGATGTGTAAGTGTCAAATTCCAGTTGGCGAGATTTGCGCAAGTAATGGCGCAGAGATCCGTGCTCAGCGTATTCCACTATGATATAAAATGGACCACCTATATAATAATAAAAAAATATGCTTAATTAAACATGTTTAAAATCGATTTTTGAAAAGACGACTTCCGGTTGAGAAACTCAACTTTATATTTTAACCATTTTAACAACTTAGTTTAAATGGCGTGATTTTAAGGTTTCAAGTGTGTGGCACAATCGGAAATGCTTTAGATCAATAAATAGAATTTTTTCTGAGTCATTTTTCACATTTGCTTGCAATTTGGAGCGGTTTTTTATGGCAGTTCCGGTCTGCCTATAGACATGACATTTTGTTTTTACCAACTACATGAGTTTTACTAAGTGTCATCTAAATATTAATTCTCCAGCACAACCGGAAGTGCTTATTTAGCTCGCTCCGAATTTCTACTTAAATTCGATCTCTTGTGTTGCAGTGAAGTTAAGTAAATGTAAGGGGCAGCAAATAAATTTACTTAAAAAAAAATTGAATTTTTACCTTTATCAGTACAAGCACCGAGAAGTTTAATCACATTTTGGTGAGACACTTCTTTGAGCAAATTGTATTCGGATAAAAGATCTTGTAGTTCAGTGTTTGTTCCATTGTCTAAAAATAAAAAACAATAAATTCCAAACTTGTATTTCGAAATTAAATTTTTTCGATCATCCAGCAACCGGAAATCAAAAAATTATCACTTTTGACTTTCTATTATTGGATGCCAAAAAAAATTTTTTTTTTTCCTTTTATTTTATCTACTTTTTAACATCTTTATGGCTACAGTTGAAAAGCCTGGATTGCCGTCGATCCCAAATGCCTTTGCTCGCATTACTCGTCCAAACTCCCCTTCACCTAGCGTTTGCTCGATGATAAGCTGATTGCGTGGAAATTCCCATCTGCTATCAATCTGTGAATAAATTTTTTTTTTTTAAATTACTTAAATTGAAAAATTTTTATTTTTTTAAATTTACTTACAGGTACGTGCAGTTTCGGAGCCCCCGTGAGCAGAGTGTCAGTAACACTGATTGCCTGCGACACGACTGAAGAGGACCTTTCGTCCACGTAATCCGAAGGGACGGCGGAGAGGGACATAGCACTGCCCAGGTACTTGGGACGCCCAGCTCGCACTTTAAGCCGTCGAATATACCAAGTGAAAAGTAGCAACGAGAATGCGAAGGGCAAACCGACACCTAGAGCTATCAACATGATGCAACGAGAGTCGCATTTCGAGCCCGATTCCATTGCATCTAAAAATTAAAAAAAAAATTGGTTTAAGTATAGATTAATGGCCGGTATCTCTGCACACAAGTGAACTAGAATCGGAAAAATACGTGGATTAAGTGCATTATCTTAACAGAGATAACCTAACTTTACTATAGGAATAATATACGGAGATATAATATTAACACACTCTTTTTCCTGACTGTCACACTTAAAAAACCCTGTATTTTCCACTTTCTGACTTTTACCACTCGAAACGTTCCATAACGTTGAAGCACAGTACACACACATATTTAAGACATAAACCAGAATTTTTTTGTTTTTTGAGACACGGCGAATGCGAAACACGACAAAATTAAGACACGGTAAATTCGAAACAGAGTGAATTCGAGACACGGTAAATTAGAGACTAATTATAGCACCTATATTTTTAGCTTAACTAAATTTATTTAGTGTAAAATTTAGTTTACGTAGTGTAAAAAAAATTAAAGTGTGGTAAAAGTCTGTACAAAACACTTGTCTTGTGTAACTCGAAAAAATGGCGGCCAAAAAATGTGTAAATCTTGTTTTAGACTAGTTTTAACGTGATTTACACAATTGAAAATGTCGTTTAAAGCGAGATTTACACACTTTTAGCGGCCATTTTATACGAGTTAGATCGAAAAAAATGAGAAATTTACACGAAACCTCTTATTTACACTAGATTTTACACGTGTATAGATAAAAAAACGAACTCACCTAAGTTAGTGCTTTTCAAATGTGAAATTCAGGGAAAAAAGTGTGTTAATAAATGGAACCCATAATATGTGTTCTCCTATGAGCATGTTCTAGGAATTTGGTCTCAGAATAAAGATATACAGAAGCCTCACTCCCGTCTTTGAACCGCACCAATTCACAGCAGACCACGCAACCAGGCCAACGAGCGGTAACGACATTTTAAAAGTATTTCTATGGTACCGGTATTTATACTTTTTCCCCAACTCACAGCCCAAACTTTTAAAATTAGTAAAAAATAATTTTTAATTTAACATCTCCGAAAGAAAATTAAGAAAAAGACTGGAAAAGAGTGGGGAAAAAATCCCCATTTAGTCATATTGTTTTAAGAAGACGCATATTTTTGCTGTCAATGATGTTTTTTAGACAACAATGGCTACGCGACCGCTACGATCCGCCACAGTCGATGCGACGCACACACATCAAAGGTGCTGACATGGAAGCGAAATGACGGTTTATGCGTTTTTCCAGTTCAGTTGTGCTATCGAGATTCGCAGCCGTTTTTGCAACTTTCGCTCATTTTCGACAAAACCACAGCCAGATTCGGACTACACCACTGAACGAAAATTATATCAATCAGGAACGGTTATTAATCTTTACTTAAGCCAAAATGGCTAAATTTTAAAAACAAATATAAATTTTCTGAAACTCTACACTCATTACCAACAATATGTATTTTTATATAGCAATGGTGAAACGTCATGGGTCAAATTGGGTGTAATTTCTGTTGCTGCCAATAGAGGGGGTATATATTTAACCAATCAGAATCATTCTTTTCTTTTTTGTCACTTGCATTGTTACCCCATCTAGGGGAAAAACTGAAAGTAGCACTATACAAACATTTAATCTCCTCTTCAGTTATACCAGGCAGCCTAACCAAAATGTCTCATAGGGTTTTAAGGGGCAAAAAAATTGCAAGAGCTATAATTTTATTATTAATAAATTTTTTACATCAAATTTAGCCATAACATAAATTACTAGAATATGCTGGTAATGGGAGAGTTATTTAAGTTTGAAAAACATTTTTATGTTATAGTCTTTAAAAACACAAACATGACTTAAGTTGACCCATCACTATTCCTCCAGGTTATATTTTTGTGTCTTTAAACACAACAGCAAGGGTCAAAATGTCGTCAGGAAAAGATATTTAAGAAACTTTTTCTCAACTGCTAACAACACCCTCTTATCACCTCCATTATCCAGGTAAGAATGTATTCTTTATTTAATAACTCACCTTTAAAAGCTGAAGTATGGGGGAAAATTTAATCAGAGTAAAGATAACAAAATTGGTTACATAATAGGAATTCCAATGACAATAGTGAGTGATTTGCCCGGCAGTGGGCGCAGCTTTAATTCCAACTCATTTTACTTTTTCACCATCATTTTGACAGATAAGACTCATGAATTGCTAAACGTAATGCTAACTTTGCAATTTTAAATCCGAGTAATTCACTTTACATGGCTTAAAAAAACGCATTTTCATTAAACCGCACTTGAATAAATAAATTCAGTTAATGATGCACTTGATTTTTATTAATGATTGGTTTTTTTTTTAACTTTATTTTATTTTAGTTTGTTTCTTTCAAAGTAAGCAGAAAAAAAGCAAAGTTAAACGCTTGCTAGATTGATGTGAATATTGATATTTACTGACTTGTGAATGTCAAGTTGAGTGTTTGTATATAAAATTAAATTTAAAAAAAAAAATCATTTTTGGCTCTTTTCAATTACTTTTAGTGCACCGAAAACAATTTAACATCTCATTAATACAAAGTTTGTGAAATGCATATTTTTCTTTAAGGTGGATTCACACTTATTCACACAAACGCTTAACTTAACTTGGGTAGAATATAAGGTGCATTGTAAGATACAGTGCGGTGCAAAAAATTTGAAATTCCTTATTTTTTGTCATAATTAAAAAACTATCAACTTACAAGTATAATAACAAAATCTAATTGCAAAAACAGATTCTACAAGTAGATTAAAAAAAGACTGATTACATTTATAATACCTAGTAAATAAATTGCATGGCAAAACTAAGAATTGATAAAATTGAGTTGGTGCAAATTATTATCAACACCTTCCGTCCTAATAAATAGCTATTCTCATCAACAAATACTATCAGAAGTACAATAAAAAGGGTTACTTGATAGCTTTTAGTATTTTTTTAATAATAATAAAATGAGGCGATCATAATCAACAGACATGTTTAAAATGTGATCAGAACTGAAACAGCAATTTGAAAGGATCTAGCCAGTGCTGTATGTACCACACTTATAATTCGCAACGTTATGGTCGCCTCATTTTACGTAAAGGCGGCCGTAATGAGGGCGGCTGTAACGAATACGCCGCGGCCGTAATAACGGAGGCTGCGGAGACCATAATGTAGGCGGCTATAACGTAGCGCCCCCGTAATTTCGTTCATTACGTTAAACAAACATTATTAAAGGGGGGGGGGGGTCATTTTATCGTCGAAATTTAAATTTCGACGGCGACGATAAAATGACCCGACAATACTGTATCTTGACCCACCGATATCGACCGTCGATATAGTGACCCAAACCCGTGAGAACCCACCTTAACGTTTTAACACTAAATTAAAAAAAAAACTCAGTTTTATTTACAACCTGATTATATCATCACGTTTGGCACTTCAAAACTTCAACAGTGGATTTAAGGTCATTTTTACATTCCACAGTATATTCCACTTATATGCTTATTTTATTGATAAAACAAAGGCATAAAACTGCTGTCACTTTATAAAATTGTCTGTGTGAGTTACTTGGGGTGTGTTCGAAAACTATAACCGGAGTAACCGCGGTTATTACGGTCATGACCAGGCCGTTTAAAAACTCTGGTTATAACCACAATGATGACCGGACCGTCGTTTGAAAACTCCGGTTATTTTAAGGTTCGGTCACGTCGGTTGCAACCGCAATAACCGTGCTCTGGAGCACGGTTATTACGGTCATCAAGATGGCTGCTTCAGTTTGCATTGCTTTTACTTAGCATTTGCTTTGCCATGCAAGATGGCGGCAATGACGTTGCTCGCTATTTTATTAATTAAAATTGGTAAATTTTAATTAATCGCAACAAAATGAGTTTAGAGAACAAAAATATAGAAAAAACTAATTAAGACAAGAATTAAAATTTTTTTTTTTTTGATGAATATACAAAATATTGTTTTGGCAGCAGACTGGTTGTGATTTTGCAGTAACCGGGTCGTTCTAAAACGATTGAGTGACCACTATGAATTGTGGGTAACCAATCCCTGATCGTAACCGTAACCACGGTTATTGCAGTTATAGTTTTCGAACACACCCTTAGAAAAATTTATTTTGCAATCCATGCATTTAACTTAAGGCAAAAATAGACTGCACGGCATTTTCCCTTACATTAATTTTACTTACTTTTAACATATAATTTATAAAAAAAAATGTCTGCAATGCAAACTCACAAATTAAAGCATATAATTTTGCCATTCTAATTTCCCAAAATAAACCCTTTCAATTACCTCTTTAAACTCAAAATTCACCATAAACAATTTAACAGCTCATTTTATTTTAAAAACAAGGTATTTTAACTCTTTTGACCTGCACTTAGCAGGTTATTGACGTTCTTCCAAAATCAAAGTAAACAAAATCAAAACTGGAAAGTAAATGAATTTCATCGCAAATAATACCTCTATAAACCAGAAAACGCAAACTACATCATTAATTTAGCTACAGTAGTTCCAATTTGCATTTATTTTTAGGTAATAAAATGTCGTTGCCACAAATCTCAGAAATCGCAGGTGCGTGGGCGCAACTGGTTGCGTTTTCCCCAGCGTTGAGCATCGCGGATCAGGGAGACGTGGAAATACTGAACGACGACATCCCCGAATTCGCGGGTCCGGCGGGAATCATAGGAACCGTTCTGGCTTTGCTCATGGTTGCCATTGGTGCAGTAAAGAAGATTTATCAAGTGAACGAAAACGCGCGCAATCGAAGGGATTCCACTTGTTCGTCTGACATTTACTTTCGGGTACGAACTTTGCCATTTTAATAATTTATTATTGAAGGGTCTGTGAAAGATTTGGAGTTTGCGCAAATATTTTTTTCCTACAAAAATGATAGATACTACAATCAAATATTTTCCCCAAAAGATCAGACGATCAAGAAAATTCGTTGACCGGTAAAAAAAATTTAAGTTTTGCAAATCACATCAAATCTTTTGGCCAGAAAATAAATCTCCAAAAATTCATAAAAATCCATGAAAAATCCCAACAAATATTTATAAATCATGACAAATCTTGCAAATCTTTACAAATAATGACAAATCTTTGCAAATATTTACAAATCTTTGCAAATCTTTGCAAATGTTTACAAATCTTTGCAAATCTTTGCAAATGTTTACAAATATCTTCACAAATCCCACAAATCTTGTCGACAGCATTTGAGTTTGTTCGACGCCCTGAGAATTGTTTATTGTTCACTGACAAGTCATCAACCTGTGGCATTGACATTCGTTTTCCACTTCAAAAAAATTCAAACTGTTATGATTGATTTCCTGTTATTTATTGCATTAATATTATATTTTGAGCTTATTTTATTGATGTGATACTGAAGTATCAAATCACTATAATTTCATAAAATTAACTGCAGGATTAAGGCATACAGTAAGCTAGCATTATAGATTATTACACCTAGTGCAAAATTTGCTCTGTGAATAGATGTTTTTTATGATGCTTCCTACTGTTTTCTATTCAAGATGTCTGTTATTCTCAAAATTTCATTCATGGATCAAAAACCTTTAAAAGCCTCTAAAATCCTTTATAAATCTCTTTAAATCTCAAAAATCGCATTAACAATATTTGATTTTATCAGACGCTCTGCTTTAACTACATTAAGTCTAGTAACTGAAAAAAAAACTAAATTTACTTTAAAATGATCTTATATTTATAACATTTATGTAAATACTTCATTAACTTTTAAATCACTTTTACCTAATGTTCTGCATTTCCTTTAAACATTTTCCAGCTTAAACTTTTTAGAAAACATTTTAAAGCCATCTCAAAGTACTATGGTTCTGTTTACATGAAGTGTAGGCAAGATAAGAAAAGGTCAGAAGTACAATGCTCATGGGGCCAAACCAACATGTTATATCTTCATTCTTGTATGTACAATGTACTTATTCAAATGTTCGTTTGTAGACTTGGGACTTAAAATGGATCTTTCCACAGACTTGCAGTGAAATATTACGGTAGCAATACAGTAGTACGGTCGAACCCCTTTAAAACGAAGCTCAAGATACCGAAAATTCATTCGTTATAACAAAAACGAGTTTTCGGTGTATCCAGAACCCCGATATAACGAAATCGTTCGTTGTAATGAGTTTCTTTTCGTTATATTGAATTATTTTGTTTTACAGGCGAACCCTGCTATAACGAAGCTACTATTTTTTGATAGCACTTTCAACACTGAATTACTTTAAGTTAAAAAATGTGAAATTAATGGTCCTAAAACAAGATCCGTAAATTTCCGGCTTTTCTCAAAAGTATGCATCACTTTTGGTAATGGATTGAGCCATTTATCATAGCACAATGCACGTTATACAGGGTGTTTCAGAATTCATGTTACACAGAAATAGGAGGTATAGAGGAGGACCAGGAGATCACGTTTCCACTA
>JAQFZP010000811.1:0-26455 GCA_034695745.1 Geophilus truncorum | reverse complement strand
TACTGACACAGACAGCTATTATGACATTTCTTCACGAACGAGTAAGAAATAATTTCGAATATTTTATATTTTATTGACGCAAATAACAACAGTGTTGTCTATTTATTGTAGATAAAGCCACCATTTAATCAAGCTCTCGGTGTAGGGTGTGGTTCTGGGCAGAGCACAAACATTCTTTTGCCCTTTTTTAACGTTTTGGGAGTTGATGTGAGTGAATCACAAATTGCTGAAGTTCTTAAACGTGAAACTGAAGTTAATGTCCAATACAAGTAAATATTTTATTATCTTGTATAATTACATTCATTATACAGTATTAATTTCGATTTTAAAAAAATAATCTGGAGCCTTATGGTATTTTTTTTTTCTCCAGATTCTACAAAAAACGAGTTCACTTAGATGTCTTTTTGCTTTTGCCGACAACTGTGTGGTGTGGATGAAAGGAAACTTAGCGAAGAATGCGGCAGCTATTTATTGAATCAAGATTCAAGTAAGAAAGAGCGAGTGATTTATTGGTTTTACAGCGCCTATACGATCACTCATTTTATCATATTTTAATTTTTAAATAATGTAACAAAATGTATTTTTATCAATTTTCTATCTCAGCCACAAAATGCACAAAAGACTATCGAAATGATAATTTAAGCTTTTATTTTTATTTATTATCTCTACTATACATTTTTAAAAGTCAATTTAATTTTTTTTTTAGGGTTATGCGGAGGCGATGGTTTACATAAACTGCCACTATGGTGCTGAAGCGACTGAATTCAACCAATGATGTATGTATAGCCAACCGTCTTGTGTTCACGATCCAACTTACACGTTGTAACCACCGTTGCAGTAAATAACAGCTGATGACAATGAGCGAATTCATTTTGCCCGTACCAACTCTAAGCGACATATCTCTCATCAGTATATCAGTTTCGTTGTGGAACTGCATTGTGACAACTCATGACTATCAGAAGATCTTCGATTACAGATCATGGGATGATATGGAGCGCGCAGTCTGCGATCGAATCCGCCATTTACACCTTCCACGAACTTTCGAATCGTCTCTCGTCAAAACAATCCAACTAGTAAGACTGGAATTTAAGCCATGGCTCTTTTGCTTGCGCAGGGCGTGCTCGACCCATCTCAATCGATCCAACTTGCCGATCTACTTGTCTTGCATGCAGTGGACTCCACACTGCGAAATCGACGGTCGAGAGACTGCGATTCGCCTCTACGAATCGTCCGAATTATCTGAAAGCCGGTATGTAATTTCGCGCAAATTTTACGTTGGATATTACCCGGCGATGCCGAGTGACGACAATGCCAAGATAAAGGCTTGTTTTCAATTATTGTTGAAATGTCCCAAAGGCCACAACGAAAGTGTAAAATTCGCATTCGTTTGGTCTGAAATGTCGGAAAACACCAAATCGCGTTTCCTCGACAAACTATTGAGGCGTTTCCAACAACAAAAAGATGACATTTTTTTATATCTGAAACCGGCAATGAAAATTTTTTATATTCTACTATCGCAAATGTCTCGTGGTCAGTTGGAGTTGTTTTACTCGTCTTATTTTTACTTTTATTTTACCATGAATTTGATTTATCATTGGCCTTACGTGCAACTCCTTCCGATCGCCATCACGAAAATCTCCGATCCCTATTTGTCTCCGAGCTACTTATTTCCCTCGCTTCAGTTAACAGTTCGTGTTTGTACATCGACGTTACTCGCGAATGTTTCAATCGCGTTTGGACAAATTTGACGTACGAAGCGAAGCGCCGCTTGATCGTTTCGTGTGACCTTTCGTATGTCTTATCGCATCTGTTCAAATCGAAGGATTTTGACAAAATTTTTTCGTTATACGAGTTTGTGAGCGTAGAAGAAATGTATAAGTCTATCAAGCGTTTCGTCAAGACTTATTGGAAAAGCGAAATGCCTGAAATTGATGGAGTTGATGTTTTGGAATTTATGATTGCTAAACTCTGTCGGACGGCGGGAGAGCAGATGCTTTTCAAACGATTGTGGACAAGGGAAAAGCAACTGTTAAAGAAATAATCTATTGTTTCATTTAAGTTTTTTTTTTTTTTTTTTTTTTTTTTTACAATTTTGAGGCCTCGTGCTGTGTAATTTGAATCAATTTTTGGCAAGGGTATTTTAATACGAGATAATATATGTGTATAAAATTAATTATGCTCGTTATTTTGTGGGTTGTGATGTAGTAAATTTAATAACCAATTAATGTAACTAATCACAGAAGTATAATTAAGTCTTTCTAATTAAAATTCACAAAAGAAATATTTTCTGTCAATTATGAGGAAAGAAAGATCAAAAAATTTAGTCGGAAGTCCGCGCACAAAAATTTGCAAACTTTTACTAATTTATGGTTTAATTAATTTTTAAAAAAGTAATAGAGAAGTTGAGGTTTATGAATTTCTGATAATAATTAAGTAGAATTTTATCCTAACTTGATAGCCTTCTTGTATAATTACCTAACATACTTAGCACTAGAGGGCATGATTGAATATTCCTAAAATGAAGAAGCAATTCTTATCATCGATTTTATCTTTACATGTTTACAACTTGATTACTTAAACCTATATTTTTTAGTTCGATTATGTTCAAATTAAATGGAATCTGTTATGTTTTTTCAACTACGAAACCCACATTTTAAATCAATAATGCCAAAAACTAGCGCTGAACATTTGTTTATAGGTGATGATGTATCACACTTTTACTGACACAGACAGCTATTATGACATTTCTTCACGAACGAGTAAGAAATAATTTCGAATATTTTATATTTTATTGATAACAACAATGGGACCTCAACAATGTTTTCTATTTATTGTAGATAAAGCCACCATTTATTCAAGCTCTCGGTGTAGGATGTGGTTCGGGGCAGAGCACAAACATTCTTTCGCCCTTTTTTAACGTTTTGAGAGTTGATGTGAGTGAATCACAAATTGATCCAATTGTGAAATTGTTGAAGCTCTTAAACATTTTTTATTTTAGGGTTATGTGGAGGCGATGGTTTACAAAAACTGCCACTAGGGTGCTGAAGCGACTGAATTTAACCAATGATGTACATCCAACGCATCCAACCGTCTTACGTTCATGATCCAACTAACACGTTGTAACCACGTTGCAGTAAATCACAGCACATGACAATGAACGAATTCATTTTGCCCGTACCAACTCTAAGAGACATATCTCTCATCAATGTATCAGTTTCGTTGTGGAACTGCTTTGTGACAACTCAGGACTATCAGAGGATCTTCGATTACAAATCATGGGACGATTTGGAGCGCGCTGTTTGTGATCGAATCCGCCATTTGCACCTTCCACGAACTCTCGAATCGCCTCTCGTCAAAACAATCCAACTAGTAAGACTGGAATTTAAGCCGTGGATTTTTTGCTTGCACAGGGCGTGCTCGACCCATCTCAATCGATCCAACTTGCCGATCTACTTGTCTTGCATCCAGTGGACTCCGCACTGCGAAATCGACGATCGAGAGACTGCGATTCGTCTCTACGAATCGTCCGAATTATCAGAAAGCCGATACGCAATTTCGCGCTCGTTTTACGTTGGATACTACCCGGAGATGCCGAGTGATGACGATGCCAAGATAAACGCTTGTTTTAAATTGTTGAAAAGGCCCAAAGAATACTACGAAAGTGCAAAATTCGCATTCGTTTGGTCTGAAATGTCGGAAAACACCAAATCGCGTTTCCTCGACGAACTATTGAGGCGAGAAGATGTCATTTCTTTAAATCTCAAACCGGCAATGAAAATTTTTTATTTTTTACTATCGCAAATGTCTCGCGGTCAGTTGAAGTTGTTTTACTCGTCTTATTTGTACTTTTATTTTACCTTGTACTTGATTTATAATTGGCCTTACGTGCAACTGCTTCCGATCGCCATCACGAAAATCTCCGATCCCGATTTAGTCTCTTGGCTACTTAATTTCCTCGCTACAGTTACCAGTTCGTGTTTGTACATCGACGTTACTCGCGAATGTTTCAATCGCGTTTGGACAAACTTCACGTACGAGGCGAAGCGCCGCTTGATCGCTTCGTATAACCTTTCGGATGTCTTATCATATCTGTTCGAATCGAAGGATTTTGACAAAATTATTTCGTTATACGAGTGTGTGAGCGTAGAAGAAAGATCTAAGTCCATCAAGGGTTTCGTCAAGACTTGTTGGAAAAACGAAATGCCTGAAATTGATGGAGTTGATGTTTTGGAATTTATGTTTGCTAAACTCTGTTGGACGGCGGCAGAGCAGATGGTTTTCAAACGATTGTGGACAAGGGAAAAGCAACTGTTAAAGAAATAATCTATTATTTCATTTAAGTTGTTATTTAAAAAAAAAATAATTTTGAGGCCTCGTTCGGTGTAATTTGAATCAATTTTGACAAGGTATTTTGATACGAGAGAATATATGTGTATAAAATTAATTGTGCTCGTTATTTTGTGGGTTGTGATGTAGTAAATTTAATAACCAATTAATGTAACTAATCACAGAAGTATAATTTAGTCTTTCTAATTGAAATTCACAAAATAAATATTTTCTGTCAATTATGAGGAAAGATCAAAAAATTTAGTCGGAAGTCCTTACACAAAAATTTGCAAACTTCTGCTAATTTATAGTTTAATTAATTTTTAAAAAAATCATAGAGAAGTTCAGGTTTATGAATTTCTGGTAATAATTAAGTAGAATTTTATCCTAACTTGATAGCCTTGTTGTATAATTACCTAACATACTTTGCACTAGAGGGCATGATTGAATATTCCTAAAATGAAGAAGCAATTCTTATCATCGATTTTATGTTCACAACTTATTACTTAAACCTATGTTTTTTAGTTCGATTATGTTCAAATTAAATGGAATCTGTTATCTTTTTTCAACTACAAAACCCACATTTTAAATCAATAATGCCAAAAACTAGCGCTGAACACTTGTTTATAGGTGATGATGTATCACACTTTTACTCGCTGTATTGTCCAAAAGCACCAAGCGAGCTGATTACACCTATTATAACATTTCTTCACGAACGAGTAAGAAATAATTTCGAATATTTTATATTTTATTGACGCAAATAACAACAGTGTTTTCTATTTATTGTAGATAAAGCCACCATTTAATCAAGCTCTCGGTGTAGGATGTGGTTCGGGGCAGAGCACAAACATTCTTTCGTCCTTTTTTAACGTTTTGGAAGTTGATGTGAGTGAATCACAAATTGTGAAATTGCTGAAGCTCTTAAACATGAAACTGAAGTTAATAAAATATTTACTTGTATTGGACAAGTAAATATTTTATTATCTTGTTCTTGTATAATTTTTTATTTTAGGGTTATGTGGAGGCGATGGTTTACAAAAACTGCCACTAGGGTGCTGAAGCGACTGAATTCAACCAATGATGTACATCCAACAGTCTTGCGTCATGATCCAACTTACACGTTGTAACCACGTTGCAGTAAATCACAGCTGATGACAATGAACGAATTCATTTTGCCCGTACCAACTCTAAGCGACATATCGCTCATCAGTGTATCAGTTTCGTTGTGGAACTGCATTGTGATAACTCAGGACTATCAGAAGATCTTCGATTACAGATCATGGGATGATATGGAGCGCGCAGTCTGCGATCGAATCCGCCGTTTGCACCTTCCACGAACTCTCGAATCGCCTCTCGTCAAAACAATCCAAGTAGTAAGACTGGAATTTTATCAATGGATCCTTTGCTTGCACAGGACGTGCTCGACTGATCTCAATCGATCCAACTTGCCGATCTACTTGTCTTGCATGCAGTGGACGCCACACTGCGAAATCGACGTTCGAGAGACTGCGATTCGCCTCTACGAATCGTCCGAATTATCTGAAAGCCGATATGAAATTTCACGCACGTTTTACGTTGGATATTACCCGGAGATGCCGAGTGCCGACGATGCCAAGATAAACGATTGTTTTCAATTGTTGAAATGTGCCACAAGCCACAACGAAAGTGTAAACTTCGCATTCGTTTGGTCTAAAATGTCGGAAAACACCAAATCGCGTTTCGTCGACGAACTATTGAGGCGTTTCCAACTACGAGACGATGACATTTTTTTATATCTGAAACCGGCAATGAAAATTTTTTATAGTCTACTATCGCAAATGTCTCGCGGTCAGTTGGAGTTGTTTTACTCGTCTGATTTTTACTTTTATTTTACCTTGAATTTGATTTATCATTGGCCTTACGTGCAACTTCTTCCGATCGCCATCACGAAAATCTCCGATCCCTATTTAGTCTCCGACCTACTTATTTTTCTCGCTTCAATTAACTGTTCGTGCTTGTACATTGACGTTATTCGCGAATGTTTCAATCGCGTTTGGACAAACTTGACGTACGAGGCGAAGCGCCGCTTGATCGTTTCGCATGACTTTTCGGGTGTCTTATCATATCTGTTCGAATCGAAGGATTTTGACAAAATCTTTTCGTTATACGAGTGTGTGAGCGTTGAAGAAAGATCTAAGTCCATCAAGGGTTTCGTCAAGACTTGTTGGAAAAACGAAATGTCTGAAATTGATGTTTTGGAATTTATGTTTGCTAAACTCTGTTGGACGGCGGCAGAGCAGATGGTTTTCAAACGATTGTGGACACGGGAAAAGCAACTGTTAAAGAAATAATCTATTGTTTCATTTAAGTTTTTTTTTTTTTTTTTTTTTACAATTTTGAGGCTTTGTGCTGTGTAATTTGAATCATTTTTTGGCAAGAATATATTGATACGAGAAAATATGTGAATAAAATTTATTATGCTCGTTATTTTGAGGGTTGTGGTACTGTAGTAAATTTAATAACCAATTAAAGTAACTAATCGCAGGAATAATTAAATCTTTTTAAGTCACAAAATAAATATTTTCTGTCAATTATGAGGAAAGAGCAAAAAATTTAGTCAGAAATCCGTACACAAAAATTTGCAAACTTTTGCTAATTTATGATTATAATATAAAATAAGGATAATTAAAAAAAATAATAAGACAAGTTCAGATTTATGGACTTCTGATAACAGTTAAGTAGAATTTTATCCTAACTAAGCAGTTGTGTAACAATCTAATATACTTAGCACCAGAGGGCATGAATGAATATTTCTAAAATGAAGAAGCAATTTTTATCTCAATTTTTATTTTCACTAAACTTGATTACTTAAACCTACATTTTTTGTTCGATTATGTTCAAATTAAATGGAACCTGTTATCTTTTTTCAATTACGATAGACGAGTTGAATGAAACCCAGATTTTAAATAAATAATGCCAAAAACTGGCGCTGAAAACTTGTTTACAGGTGATGATGTATCACACTTTTACTCTCTGTATCGTCCCAAAGCACCAAGCGAGTTGATTACATTTATTATGGCATTTCTTCACGAACGAGTAAGAAATAATTTCGAATATTTTACATTTTATTGATGCAAATAACAACAATGTTTTCTATTTGTTGTAGATAAAGCCACCATTTAATCACGCTCTGGATGTGGGATGTGGTTCAGGGCAGAGCACAAACATTCTTTCACCATTTTTTATTAACGTTTTGGGAGTTGATGTGAGTGAATCACAAATTGCTGAAGCTCTTAAACGTGAAACTGAAGTTAATGTCCAATACAAGTAAATACTTGTCTTGTATAATTACGTTCATTACTGTATATTACATTTCTTAATTTCAGAATTGCATCATGCGATTCTATTCCTCTTCCTGACACGAGTTGCGAGCTTATTACCTGTTGTCAATCTGTTCATTGGTTTGATTTACCGTCATTTTACAAAGAAGTTGATCGTCTATTGCGTCCTGGAGGTGTTATTGCTTTATCTTGTTATAATTCTCCTCAACCTTATGGACAGGAAAAAAGTGAGGAGTTGGCAAGACATCTAAATCATGTAAAATTATTGTTATTTATAATTATTTATCAACATACCGGTTACTGTATGAATATTTTAGGTGTACGATATTGACACAGCCGGATGTTGGCACAAAAATAGAAAAATTTCTGATGTTATGTATAAAGATATTGACTTGCCTTATGATGATCAAATAAGGTAATTATGTTTGTCTGTTTTATATAGGAATTAACGATTTATAATGCAATATTTAATTTATAGAAACAGATCTGTGACTCGTGACTCTGTTTGGAAACTCTCCGACTATGTTGGTTACATTCAGTCGTGGTCTGGGTTTCAAGAACTGAAAAGGAGAGATTCCGAAAAAGCCAAAGCAGCACTCAAGATTTTTCAAGAGAAGTAAATCTATTATTAATTAATAACGACACTATTCAGTTGATTATATTAAATTACATATTTTTTTAACAGCATGATGAAAACATTAAGTGCTTCTAGTCCTCCAGAAGAAATTGAAATAAATTTGCGGCAGACGTATAATCTTCTTATGGCAAGAAAACCAGTTTGATATTTTAAATTTATAATATAAATTTGAACATTTTTTATAATTTCTGTGGTTGAGATTTCTTAACTGAAAAAGTTAAGCAAAATATAAAAATTAATGTTTAATAGAATGGATCGATTTTAAAGTTAGTAACTCTCACATTCTCAAAATATCATCATCTTTATTGTTTCGAACATAAAACGGATTTCATATCGAGTTACAAAGAAGAATTGATTTATTCAAAGTCTATTATCTCGCAGTTGCATAGCTGAATACACTTAATCTTTTGAAATGGAAATGATTATTTTTAATCTTTCATTTGACGTTCTTTGAAGAAAAGAATAAAAGTTGAACACGAGTTGTCAATTAAACTTTTGATACGGTTAGAACTGGATTCAATTTCGAATCATTCATCATCTGCCACGCACTAATCACTTAAAGAAAAAAAAAAGTGCTCGCGTCAGCCAAGTACATATTTTTGAATGTCAAATCAATCTATACATCATCCTCATCATCGGTAACAAACGATCACGGAGCGCGAATCTCGGTGTCAAAGACCACTGATTTGGAAAATTACCTGACAACTCGTATCTTCTCTCTACTCTGAGGTGACATCTTGAAAGAAATTGTCTTCTTATCTCCGTGACACTTCTCTCTATTTTTTATTTCGTGGGAAATTTATTCAAATTTCAAAAAGCACTAAAATTAATTAATCTATTTTGGCAACTCGATCAAAATTTTATAACGAAACAATAAAATCAGTTAAACTGATTCTATTTTTCTCAAACACCACCTTCAACTCTTTGCTCACTTAATAGTATTACGAGCTTAGCATTCGTGTTACATTGAATTAACACCAAGCAGACATGATCCTCGTTTAAGCTCGTGAGAATTTAACTTCCCATTTTCGCATTTATCCAGGGTGACAGCTTTCTAGTGCAAACTGAGGCAATTCTCACGTTCGATTCACGAGTGGGTTTTCATTATGCAAATTACTCTTCATTAGCCACTGATCCAGTTCAGGCTGCGCTGATAAAGTAATTGTATCGCAGTTTGTTTTTCCTCTCCCTTTTTCTGACTCATCGGTCGACTCTTCTGGGATGCTTAAACCCGTCTTTAACGTTTTTCTCTTTACCGTGCATTTAAAAACTCGCATGTTATTCAATTTTCTTAATGCATTTAATTGAAACTCGATAGGCGCAACCGAAACCTCAAACAGTTGGCGAATAGTGCTCATTAAACAATTCCTAGGAGACGATCACTTTTCCATATTTACAGATCACGAGGGTGGAATCTGTTCACTGCAATAAATACTACATCCGAGTTGTGCCATAAGGGAAACTGGGCTATTTGATCTGCATGGGAAAAGCTTGTCCTCCCTCACGTACTGGTGGAAGCCGCAGGATCCAGATGAAAATGTTCGATTTCAGCCCAAGAAATGTTTTTTCATCAAATTTTTATGGAGAAAAATAAAGAAATATTAAAAATGAAAGAATGCGCACATCAAAGGGGAAAAACTTTTACTGTATTGTATTTATTGTTTTAAGTTTAGAATTAAATTCTCATCCTTTAGGGTTCCTTATCTTTTTGATTTTGCATTTTCTGATAACATTTCGTAGTCTTATCACAAGTGTACCTCAAGTTTTACATTAAAAATTACGTTTATTTTAATTTCTAGAGCTTTTGCTTACATTTGCATTGCGTGGGCACCAGAGCAACTCTTCAGACGTAAAAAGCAGTATTTTTTTGCATGAGAATTATCTGCTGAGGTTATTCACAAGTGGTTCATTTGCATTAGGTACGATAATTCACGACCTGGCATAATTCAACGTGAAAGATTCAGTTCTGAGAAATTTTTTTTTTAGAAAGAAGACACAAGCAGGGCTGAAAGGAAAAGTATCTAGTGCAAATATGTTTTTGCTTGAGTTAGCAAATATGACCTTTTCTTCCTGGTGGCAAAGCAATGAGCTCGCTATATTACGCCCCAGTGAGGCATATCTTGCTTTAACCTTTCTAATTTTTTCCCACTGACGTCTACGCCATGTAAGGATAATGTTGTTTCTCTTCCTTTTTGCTCTTTTTAAATTTTTCTAACGTTTTAATTTTTTATTTATTTTATCAATGTTTGATAATTAAATTACGCAAACTGCTAAAAAAAAAATTCAGTGTTACAATTTACTTAAAGTAATTATACCATTAATTATTTATTGTCTTTACTGCAATTAAATCGTATAATTTGAATAAACATTGAATTCTTTTCCTCGAGCTATCTGATATAAAGCAGATGGTGAATTCAAGAAAATCTTCAACTAATGTAGAATTCTTATTTTTATTTTTTGTTTATTTAGTTTAAAGCCGAGTAAATTACGCTCTCAAACTGAATCTTTAACAACCATAAATATTGCACAAATTTCATGACTGGTAATCTGAGTGCGCGACATCTTTTACAGAAATCTTTAATGATGTAACCTCATAAACTTGTAAATAAACAGTCAGCTTCTCTCTTTTATATTTAATATCGAAAATACGAGAATTATAAAACAACAAACCGCAAGTGATTTAAATGAAACCAGCGGCCAATTTAAATCATATCTTCGCTTCCATCTTTGTACATGTACGATTCAGCTTTAATTAATCGGTAATTAAATGAACTACAACCACAGTTGTAATGTTAATTTAAAACTCCACAGGTTAAAATGCATGAAATTTATATGTTAATTTCTAATCCAACTTACATATATTTAACATTTCGACTTCTTTTCCTTAAAACTTATAAAATTTTGATTGTACTGATGCATTGGTGGGAAGTCGACCCCAAGGACTCGGGGGGAAGTTTTCAGTTCTCAATGCTCAAGTGCATGAAAAAGAAATTTTTTTTTTTCGTTTTCAGATGGAAAAAATGTCGATGGAAAAAGTCGTGAATAATTGAATGGTTGTAATGTAAATTTTACATATTTTTGCTTTCGCGCAAGTGTCACGAATGCATTTTGTGCTGATGTAGAGGGAGGCTGGAAGGGGTTTGCACTGACCCGTTGATCGCGTGTTGATTTTGCAACCAGCGATATTAATCTGGAACCCCGAGAGAACTGTCGCTGCTTGCAGGCACGTGACGGGCTCTAGTTTTCAATTTTTTGTTTGTGATGCACCATGAGTTTGCTGTAGGTATTTTTTCATTACTGAAATTATTTTTTGCTTCCCGGCAAAGAGAATACATAATGGCACGGGCGTGTTATGCCCGTGGCCTCGAGTTAAAAGTCAAACAACGTAAACATGCAAAACACCGAGGGACTACTCCCAGATTGAAGGCATGCCTTTAGGAATAAATTAAACTTTAACCCTTTGATATCCCATTTAGAAAATGAAAACATCTATTTATTATAATTTTGTATTCGCCAAAACTTCGCTGTGAGTCAACAATAATTCAAAACGACAAATACGATAAGAAGAGAGTAAAAGTAGCAATTTTTTTCTCCCTCTCTTTTTTATCTCGCACGGCGATTGATCATTAGTTTCCGGTGCGAAATTAGCTTGTCAATGATGGCGGTCAGCTCTTAATTACACCCTCCGTCCACTTTGACGTGGCGCCTTTGTGGCGACTGATTTTTTTGCCCTTCCGCTCGTTCCACCTTTTCTCCCCACGCTGCCACTAATTAATCCCCAGGATTTTACGGTAAAAGAAACGCTTTAACAACGCCGTTTCCTTAATCACCTTTTGAAAATTACTATTCTTGAAGTGAGCATCTTTTAGCTTTAAGAATTTATACGACTCGTGGCTAGTGGATCCATTTGCCTCTGGGCTGAAATAAATCCTAAGTCAACTCATCAGTCCATGGACGTGCCCTCTTTGCCCAATGGGCTAACACTCGTGCTTTTATCTCACGATGGATGACGGTCGATTTCTTCCTTCTTCTCCGTCTCCATCCGCGTTTCTCCCGCTTTCTCCCATGACCGATGGTCACGTGAACCGGTGAGACTTTCGATCGTTTTTCCGGCATCGATTGCGTTTGCGCAGGTGGCGTGCGCTCGGTGTCAATTCAGGCAGGAAAAGGCTTCATCACGTGGGCCGTGCGTGATCCACGCGAGGGCTTCCGTCTGATCTCCTCCCCCGTTTTTTGGGGGCCGATCGAAAACTCGTGGGCGTTGGTGGGCGGGTTGGCAGGCGATGATCGAGGTCTCAACATTCATCATCGGTCCAATTGGCGACGTAGTAATTGGAGCTTCCGTGCAGAAGCGTTGCATGGACACTGCTGGCCATAACTGGCAACATAAATCTATATTATAGTGCAATACCTCGTTACAGTGGATTTTTATGATGTACTAAATTGCAGGTACTTATAAATGATGTAAATATTTACTCTAATGTAAAAAAATTCAACTTTTTTCTTAATACCACACGAAAAAAAAATTTTTGTGTACGTTTGATTATGATTATTATTTGTACGCACTTGAATGAGTTGCGTGATGCTTTGAATAACAGTTGAAGAAAGACATCAAAAGTTGATTTCTTTATTATATTTTTAATGGTACGAGTGCTAGAAAGGAAATCGTTACAGTGAGACTCTGTAAAGCAAATTAAAAATTTCTCTTTCTCTTTTTTCTGATATAAGTATAGATTAGGTGATTTGTCACGCCAGAGACGCTGCAACGAGGTCGCAGTCTAATTGAGTCTTTACGAGTCTTGTGTTCGGTAGGCATTAATTATACAGATACACCCTACTGTGTGTGTGTGAGTGCGAGCTCGTGCAATGTGTCAATCGAAGTATGGATCGAGACCACTGCCGATTGCATCGTAATTAGGAGTGTTCGGTGTCTACAGTGGTGTCATTAACCCTCAACTTACCTCGCCAAAAGCAAACTCTGGTCTTTAAAATTAACCGCATTTACCGTTTTGAAGCTTTCAATAGGTCGTGATCGGTCACGGCATCCGGCGTGCACGGCAATCTGGCACGAAGTTACTTTGACGCATATTTGTCTTGAAAGTGCATCAAAACTTTCGCCAAATCTTATAAAAATCTTTACTTAAGAAATTCGATTCCCCTTCTTATTTTTTAAATTCCGAGTCTTGAGTCGTGAGCTGCGAATGCGTCATGTTACAGTAAGGAGAAAATTCTCATTGTTGTGCTGGAACACTAAACTTGTCATTTTAATACACGAAGCAAACAAAAGTGCGAGTGGAGTGGCGAACTTGTGATTGCGAGATTTAATTAATTAGCAACGTTCCTTCTTTCCTTTCTTTGCTCCTCTTTCCTTGCCTTTCCTTCTTTCCCACCTTTTTAATTACAAAGTTTTGTTGATTCAAGAGGAAAAGTTTGCGCCTCCGTTTACTGTTGTTGCTGTCAGGCGTTTTGCGTGATGTCTAATAGTAAACTTAACAATTGCCAGGTCGAATGAGACAGTTTTAATTATGGGTAAGACTGCAGCTTGAAGCAGTATAGCGAAGTGTCTTTGTATTAGCAAGATACAAGAAGATGAGGAAGAAGAAAAAAAGATCCTCTCGTATTCTTTCGATTGGTCTCGAAATCGCAGCTTAACAACTTTAATCACAACTCAGGTGTTTATTCTCCTGAAAGAACGAGGGCAAAGGGCAAAAATCTTGAGTAATTTATGCTTTTCCCTAAATGAAACTTCCAACATTGTGCGGTTTAATGAAGAAAAGCGTGGAGACCCAAATCAGTTGACAGTGATTGCCTCTTTATGATGGACGTTATACCTAAAATTAATCAACTTAGCCCATCGACCGTAGGCGTGGTCATAAGGGACACCCGTGTAGTGCACAGATGAAATCTAGACAAGGAGACGCCGCATCATAAAAGAACTTAATAGTTTTAACTTTTAGCTCGAATGCCAGAAAAGCGAAATGCGGCTGCTGTGCAACGTCTTGCAGTGAAGTTAGCCCGCTGTGCGGAGCTTTTGACATGTTTTGCCTTGTGGTGAAAATGGTTTTCGAAAATTAACTTTTCTTTCTTTTCCTTCTTTCTTTATTCTATTCTATTCTATTCTTCTGGGTCGTGGAAGAAGATTGATTTAGCTCGGGGATGATTCTTTAGAGTCTTAATTGACTGAGTTTATGTCGATGTTAGTGAAGGAGTTTGAATGGAAACGGATGGCGAGCGCGTGTGGGGAATCTATTCTTTTCTCTCCAAATCGAAGCAGACAGCGAAGCGATTCATTTTAATCGTCTCTTTCACGGCCACTAGAAAGAGAAATAAAAGAAAGGGGTTTTAGCTGTAAAGTCTCTTTTGCTTGCCTCGTGGGGATGTTGTCTAAATAGCCTGCTGCAAAGTATTAACGCATGCACCGATAGACAGTAAGTCGCACTCATTTATCATTGACACGTGAGACGCTTCTGCTTTCCTTTTTCATTTTTCACCACTAACAGCGCTGACCTTTTCCCGATTTCTTTTTTTTTTACTTTCTTCCAATTTCCGGTAATAAGAAACCAGAGGATATTTCTTTTCTAAGAAAAATGATGGTGTTGATAACGAGTAATAAAAATCTAATAAAATAAATTAAAATCTATCTACAACTGTCGAAATTGCTTTGTCACCAGGTGTAGAAATTTGGTACTTAAGGAGGAAATTTAAATTTCAAATCTTGAAAGTGGAATGTGAAATGTCAACGTAAAGAGAAAAGTTTCAATTGCGAAACGATGTTGGCTGAGTTGCTTTTCCCTTTAATGCAACGAGGGGATGTTTGGAAGGGTCGGGTCGTGATTTGAAGCGAGCGACAATCGAGACCCCATTTGCTCTTGGGCCATGCCATTGGCGGCCTCCCAATACCCAGTCATTGGGAGCAATTGTCGGCTGAAAATGAGTCGTTTTCGCGCTCTTGGGGCATGCTGATTATTGAAAATAATCTGCAGGCCGAGCGACCACAAATGACGTCACTCGTTCCACCCTCTTGTTGGCATTGTTCCATATGGTGAAGGGGAGTGATTCTAAGCTTCTTACTGAGGGAACGCGCTGTGTAATCCGCTCGACGCAGCCTCCCTGTTCATCACCGTTTTGAGGCTGCACAGCTGCAAACAACAACGTGGATGCTCATCGGGGTAAAATGCCTCGCGCACTGCACTTTAAATGCAGGGGGGACGCGCAAAGAGGGAGGGTTAGATTGGGCTTGCTAGTGACAGTTGGTGGCTGCTCGGGCGATGGATGAGCTCGTGGTCTCGTGTCGTCAGAGGGCGTCCATTCTGGGATCAAAACAGTCAAGAGTCCAGCGCCCTCTGCCTTAAAGTGCAGTAGACATTCTATACTTGATGTGCTTGTCCATCATTAGGGTCACTCACAACTTAAAAGCAAATGGATTTTGGTCAGAATTTTTTTTTTTTGGAAGCAACATGTCGTTTCATAGATGGGTTTCTTGGGGATTAAAGATGGCTGTTGTTTTTCAAAATATAAAATAAACTTCGGTTATTGGGAAACTAATGAGAATATTAGATGTTGAAATGTGTGATAATTTGGCATGTTAATACGAAATCATATGTGTTTCGTGTTAATTTTATCTATCTGTTTGATCGGTTTAATTATGCATATATAATATTTCATTTATAAAGCTGAAAAGTCAGCAGGATTTATCCCATAAATGAAAATATTAATAATAACAAATTCAATTTAACGTATGAGAAAAGTTTGTATAAAAACTGGCATCAGTACAAAAACTCGAAATTCTACGATACATTTCAATTGCCAATAAAATTTTAATTTCATCGTTTCCACAAAAATAAAAAAATTTCCATAAATTGAAAAAAAAATTCTTCTACTTTATTTAAAAGAAATCACTTTTAAAACCGATTTTTCGTGGTTTAACGACGGCAGAGTCATTTTACTTTTGAACACGAACTCATTGAGAAATCCAGAAGAATAGCCCACGTTTTAAAACGGCAAATTGCTTTTTCACAAGGCAATGTAAGGACACGAGACTAGAAAGAGAGAAAAAAAGAAAAAAAAAAGATAAGAGGAGTTGAATCCCATTCCATCCATTGCAAGTTGGAAGCGTTCGGATTTCTTTCCTCGAGGCTTTTTGCCAAACACTTGGTATACGGGGTTCGGTTCACCGTGCGTGTGTTCTGTTTCCCCAAGCGGTTACACGAGACTCGAGTGTTGCATCCTCCACGACACCACCAATTAATAACCGATAATTATTATTCACCGGCCAGAGGCGCCTTTTGGGAGTTTGAGTTGTGCCATCTCTATTGCGATAAGAATACCTCCCAAGAGACGTGACCAAGGGCTCGCTCATGATGGAATGCAGTTGTTCTTTTAGTTCACGGCCCAAAACGCCAGAGGGCAGTCGATCGTTTTGTGCATGGGTCTTTTTCATCTTTTTTCCCCCCTCCCTCTTCTTAAATTCTTTTTTACATTTTTCTTATTTGGTGAGTAGGAGATTACAAATTCAGAGTAGGGTCGAATGATAACGTTTGCCCCTCACCAACTCGAAGGCGGAAAGGATGATGAGCGTGTGATTGAACCCACGTACTCGGGGTATAAATTGCTGATGTCATCAGGTGAACCCTTCAAACACGCCCGTCTTACCAACAAGGTCGTGTCCGGTTTTTGCCACGTACTAAGAAGGGTTGTAAGAGGGACAGAGTGATGCAACGTGTCCGACAGCTTCGCCTGAATCAGCAGAATGCGAGGGCGTCTTTGCTGACCCTGCATCGAGTGCTTTGAGTTGATTTTCCTCTTACGGAAAGGTTTAACTTAGTAAAAGTTGCATAGAAACGGTGAAATGGAAGGTTTTTTTTTATTTTTTATTTTTTTCTGCGAGCTGAATCGGAAATCAGCATATTCTAGCCTCGAGGTTGTACATATCGATTGATCTTATATTGGATGTGTGGGTGTGGATTTGAGAGAGGTGTGAATGGTTTCGAGTTTTGAGTCGAAGCTGCTGTAACACATTGAATTCCCAGTGAATTCACCGATTGAGCAAAAGAGTTCGAAAGTGTTGATTTCAGCACAAAAACAACGTACTGCACTCTGTTTGGACGTGCCATTAGCCAGAGAAATCCATCCTTTCACAATTCACTTGGAAAAATAAAAAGAAATCCATTATCTGTGATTTTCTCATTTTCTTTTTATTGTGTGAGGGTAGCTTTTAAAACCATAGGTATGTTCGTAAAATACTTTAGGTTAAAGTCAACTTTGAAGTTACAACTCAAGGCGACATTACAGATCCCTAGTGGCAGTACCGGTAATTAAAATCATTTAATTTAGAGTGATTGTGCATGCGCATTGCGTATCAACTATCAAAGCCACTTCTTTGTTAGCGTGATTCGATTTTTAAGGTAATTATTTCGACTAAATGCAGTAATGCATTAATTAATTAATCAACATTTCATTCATTTCAACCTTACAGCACAAACTTCTAGACAGGACTCAGAGACTTATTTCACGGAAACGAAAATCGGTGAGACATGACAACAGATTAGGTCTAATCTATAACAAGTACAATGTTTTATCATAAACACACCTGGTGTTCATGATTTTATTGATTTCGGGGAAAAAATCACCTGGAAAAATGAGCCAGTTAACAATCACACCATGTTCCAATCAAATGTCGAAGTTTTGCAAATGGAGCCCTAAGCCGAATTTTTCTCCCTTTGTGTGACATGTATGGGTTTCCACTCTTTGTTTGAGTGGTTAGTACTTATTCCAAAAGGCAAGTGGCTCAAGGGCTATATCAGGGGTAGGTTACTTATCGGACATTTACGTGCAATGCAGTCGCTGTGGAACTACGAAGAATGTCATCTGCATTCTCCACAGCGACAAAAGTGCATAGGTAGATCAGTCTTGTATGCACTAGCTTGAATTTGTAACGGAAAAAGAAGTGAAGAATTAAAGTTTTTTTTCTTGGTCAGCTCATGACCTCTTGAGATAAACAAATGATGGTAGGAACGATTTATAAGAGTCACATAAAAGTTTTAAAAAAATTAAAATTGGTCGAAGTACGTAGTGTAATATTACCGGGTAGTTTATAAAATATCCACATCGCAATTTAAACCCGATAAAACTGACATACTTTTGTGATTGTTTTCTCAACTATTAAATTAAAACACCAAACTTAAGTTATTATTTAGCAAAAAAATTTATAAAAGCAAAAAAATTTTAATTAAAAGTTTAAATTCTTAAAAAATGTAAATTACTTTTTTTTCTCTCCTTTCAAATAATAGGACGCGTTGAAAAGAAGAAGAAAAATGTACATCACGTGCGAGTAATCCAGCACGAGGAGGCCTTTCTCAATCTGTGGGGTCCGCGTGGGTTTGGAGGTGAGTGACCCGATACTTTGGAGGGCCGATCTGTGCCCCTGCCAAACCTGTTCACGAATCTATAAGTTGATGATGTCTTCATCGGGGAAAATGCTTTGCCTTAATTACAAGGAAAGCGCATCTCGCTGCCCATCTGCTCGGGGACATGATTCAGTTTAGCCGCCGAACCCACCCAAGACGCGCGAGCCCCGAGCCATGACCCTATCATCATCAACATCGCGCCTAATAGATGCAAGCAATAGGTGATTAAGTAACGATTTTCTCTCTTTATGGCTTTGCTCCTCCCTTCGAGAGAGAAAGAACACCTGTAATGCTGACAGTTGATGGGTCCTGTCAGCATCTTGCCGCCCACACCACTTCTCCTCCGGAGGAGAAATAAAACTCGGGCCACCATGCAGCCGATGTACGTGCGCAAGAACAATAGATAATTCTAGTATAAATAAAAATTAAGAAAGAAAAAAAAATTTTTTTGTTTGAGATGGGGGGATTGGGGGTTTCACGTGAGATTAAAGGTATAATTAGAAAGGTAGTTATTTATGGTAGAGAGATAAGGAGAGGAGTAGTTGATTTAAAACGTCGTTTCGCTGCACCGAAATAAATGGCATCATCAGTGTAAATCCAGTGTTTAAACAACAAAGTTTTAAAGTCGTTTTTTATTTGTCACCGTGAAAGGGTTAAAGACTTACGAGTTGTTTGTGCAGTAATGATGCGAGATAATATTTAACCTCGTAATAAATTCATTCTATTTACTATCTTGTTCATTTACAATCAATTTTTCACAACGAGCAGAATGAAAAAGTTGTAATTTATTTATGCGAACATAAAGAAAGTCGGAGGGGGTTGGGAGGAAAAAAATTAATCAGCGAACATTAGGGTTAAGTTATTGCTATTGGACACTCGTTTCACTATCACAGAACCACGTTATCAGAAAATTAAGCCTTATCTGTCTCCGATGAGGCCCACTATGTCATTTTACACACCTTAATTAAAGAGGTGGTACATGAAAGTGGCGTACGATTCTTATCTGATTCGTGGTCATCCCGATGTCCACTTGAAATGATGGATGAAGAGACACTTCCGCCTTGCGGGATGGGATTTGATCGATCTAATCTCGCGTTTTAATGTCATTAGGGAGAAACATTTTAAAATTGTCGGGGGTTAAATGGGAGAGCCGGGAAAAAACGGCGAGTTTATGATAAAACGTGCCCACGAGGACCGCGAGTTTATCGCAATATTGAAACACGGGCCAGTGGATTTTTGGTGGGGCTTCATTCGTCTCTGTCACGAAGGCCTGTGTTGTCTGATTAAGAGTTGGCCTCCCAAAGGGAATGGCCAATGCATATTAAGGAGCGGTGAACGTAATTGTCCGCTGATTGGTCTTCGCTGCGCACGTCGACCGAGCCTCCTTCCGAACCCTCTTGTGTGGTGTCATTAAAATTCATTATGATGAGGGTCGATCAGGTGTGATGCTACAAAGCCACCCTCGAAGAAAGCGAGGGAAAAAAAGCTTTTCTCAAGGTTGAAAAATTAATTTGCCTTCGAAAAAAAATATAATGACTTATTCTAGGAAATGTAAACGATCCTTTTGATGTAATGATGTTTATTCTTGCCTTGTTGCAGAGTCGTAAAGAAAGGGTTGCGTGGTAATATTTTGAGGTCGATACGCGGTTTATTTACGACTCTTAACTTTGGTTTAATTTAATTTTTTTTTTTTTACGGTGCTTACCTAAGGAAATATTTTTTTTTTTTGAAAATTTTTTTTTTGAAATTATAATTTATGATATTTTTTGAGGTGCTTTTATCGCTGGCCCGTTTTTCAGGTAATTTTTATTTGGGGTCCATTGTAATTGCAACACGTTCTTGATGAGCAATTGTTCAGTTAAGATGCCTGCTACGAACCATAATGGGGCGTACTCGAGAGTGATGAGACCCCACACGTGCCACGTGAACAGCGTGTAGTCCCATGGGCAAGCGTTGAAAAGACGCAGGATGAAGCCCGTGCTAAATTCCCACACATAAGTCCACGCGACGTATAAAATTGCTCGCAGACAGAGCGGTACATGGTCCTTTAGTGCCAAGTACATCTGCTCGATTACTAACACGGAGACTGAGTAGATGAGCAGGGCCCATACGCTCGTGCAACCTAAAAAAAAAAAAAAAAAAACTTCTTGAAGAGCCATTTTTAATGTGAAATTAAAGAAAATTGTTTATTATACAAGTCGAACGTGCGTTATAACGAATTCCCCGATATTATGAACTAAAAATTTTTTTGTTGGTCGTCTATTTAAGCATGTTAAAAAGTTTCATTATAACTTACTTTCACTATTACAATACCTCGATATAACGAACGTTTCTAACCAAAAATGGAAAATTTCTGCTAAAAATGACGAAAATGGCCGACTTGGAGTTTTGAAGCTTTGTATTACAAATTACCTGCTAACGATGATGCCAGTAAACACTCCTTATGGTATCATAAATGTTCGTTGTAACGAGTTAATTTGTTATAATGAAATTTTTGTCAGAATTTATCTTTAATAAACGAATTTGTTATAACGAAATTTTATATATAACGAACCCCTGCTATAACGAACAAATTTTCATTCTCTGACGAGTTCGTTATAACGAGATTCGACCTGTAATAAAATCAAATTTTTATTTTTTAAATTTAAATAAATTTGTAAAAAAAATGGTTCTTTTCGAGCTCGTCTTTCGCCTTGAAATTTTTTTTTCATTTGAACGCGCGTCAGGCGTCAAAATGGGGAATTACGGGTCAAATCGAGCATGATTGAAGTTGCGGCGGAATACAGTAAAATGTTCGATTGCAATTGGTATTCGAGAATGTCGTGCATCCTCATTAGGTCGCTGATGATGCATGAATATGTAGAAAGGTATGTTGAATATGTAGTCATTTAGTTTGTTTGGTTTGTGGTTGCTATGCACTTGCAAGATCGTTACGCCTTAACAAACGAGCTTCATATTTACCCAAGTGGAGAAAAATTATCCCGAGTTTTCTTTCAACAGAAAGGGTGCGAGAGAGAAAAGGTAAAAAAAAAAAAAAAGATTCAAACAATATGTCACGTTTTATTTTCCACCCGTTGTTCGTAGGGTGGATAAAATGGAAATGGTAAAATATTAAATCAGCAACCGAGTGGAAAATCTTAAATTAGGCCCGTTTTAAGGGGAAAAGAAAGGTGTATCATGTTGAAAATTGTCTGGTTTGTCTCTGAGGGAGAGCAAACGAGTGCATCTTGCATTGGGAGCCATTTTTTGTTTCAATTTATTTCTTTCTTTTGCTTCTCTTTTTTCCCCACTATTTCCTGCGAGAAGAGGGGAAAAACGCCTTTTCAGGATTTCACCAATATATCACATTTGGTGCATATATAGTACAATGCAAGGAGATAATGGGGTTTCTTTCCGTCCAAATTGCCGTTTCATCGGCCCAGAAGCTTCGTCAGCACAATCAGGAGAAACCCTCGGAAAGAAGTCGATGAAACCGAGAGCAGATTTGCCTTGCAACGAATTGGAGCAGAACAAAAAAGAAAAGAATAGAAAAAAAAACATACTGATGTGTGCCCATCATTTCTTTTGAACATTTGTTCCGATGTGATTTTTTTATTTTTTATTTTTCTTATTAAGAACGAAATTATCTAAGTGCTCTTTTCGGAACACCACCCAAGCCCGTCTGTGCAATGCAGAGCAGTTATTATTCCTTTTTTTTCTTCCCCAATTTGTTTTTCATTTAAAATTTTTAATTTAAAACTCGAATTGAAATGACAAAATCTTTCAATTTTTCGGATGATTGGGTATCTGATGAGTGGACAGGGACGCTCGTTGGACCTAAAATGGATTGGTCGACTGCGTTTGGCATATGATAAATGATGGAAAATCCATTTTTTATTTTTTACGATTTTTGATGAAGGCCGACTTACAAGTTAGTTGATGGATCGGAAGGAAATTTATTTTATTTACTGTTATTTCTTTATATCTCTCTTTTCGGGGGGTCGAGATACGAGGGACAATGGGGGTATAGAGAAGTTCGTGAAACGATGGTCACTGCAACTTACTTGAAACGCTACTGGGGTTGTGACCACATGAGCCCACATCAACAGACGATGTAATTGGATCAATCATGTTCTGGTCAAAGAATAACTTGGAAGAGTTCAACACTCCCTTGAGGGTGATAAAAAATTCTTAACTAGTGTTGGAGATATTACTGAAATATCATCTTGGCGCTATGACAAAATATTATTTTTTCGATAAAAAAAAAAAGTCGAGACATGTTTTGAATATTTATTACACTAAATCATAAAATTCGAATTGAAGTCACAAAAAATTGACATTTATATTTCCAATGTTATTTTTCGTTCATTTCTCACATTTTCGCTATAGATTTGTTTACTTTCCATCAATTTTGGACAAACAAATTCTTTAAAAAATTTATTTTCATAAATTTTTAAATCTTGGTTTTCAAAAAAACGTTCCGCCATTTTAAATGTGATAAAAGAAGAAAGAAAAAAATCGAAATATCGAGATATAATTCACCCATAATTCAAACCTAGTCAGTTTATCACTTCAACCCCACCTATCCAGTTAAAAATATAATATATCCATAGGGGGAGCAGCAATAAAGTATTGTCCTCTCCCTAGCATCCTGAAGTTGATTGCATTAATCGTCGCAACTGACTACACGATCGCGACCGTCCCCCATTTTTTATTCGTGCATGAGTTAAGTTGCGAGATTCACCGATATTATACAACTCTACAGACTGCACATAGCCGCAGGGTTCTCCCACACTCGGACGGCGTTGCATGCACGAGGGACACTCCGCTTACCTCCCAAGCGCTTTCCCCAGCCCCCCGCACCAACCGACCAACCAGGTGGTTTTGTAAAACTCGAAGTGTACGGTTCGAGAGTCAATGGGACACAATGAGGGCTTTGTAGTAAGGGCACAGTGTGGAGGGTTCACTTGTCAGCTGTTGTGAAAGGAAAGACGAGGGGTAAGGAGAGAGAAAAGAGAGAATGCGTTCTAATAAAAGATTCGTTCTCCCCCTGTAACCGAGGGACTTAAAGGGTTCAAAGGGCAGTGAAAACCAAGTGTAAGTGGATGTTGGTCAAGCGAGACGATGCAAGCTTAGCAAATATAGAATGTCAAATGACGTCAGCGAGACCAATTTATCAAGAGAGCGAAGCAGAAGAGGAGCGAGTCATCCGATGTCGGAGTCGCATGCATTTGACGCCGAACAACAAATCACGGTGATGAATATGGCGGCGCGCGAACGAGATGACTCACGACACACAATTTATTTGCTCGTAAAGCGCCCTCCTAGACACGAAGCGGTCCGCTGGCAGAAATGGTTTGGTCGGCGTACCCAAAGTGAAACACCTTACTCTCACACACACACATACAACAGAAACCGAAATGTAAATAAGTAATGACACCCATTAGACTTTCATAATCCTTGGCTCGAAACTATCCATTATTCATGGTTTCCTCCGGGGATTAACCCTAAAACCCCTTTAGGCGTTATGTGTGCTTCTATTTGTCCCACAAGATTCACTACTCCTCTCCCCCTCTCTCTTCCACCACATCCCCACAAGCCGCATCTTCAATGATTGCCACGAGCGACAAGTTAGTAATTTACAATACAAAGAAAACGATGAAAAAGTCTTAAATTCTATTTATTTTTATTATTGATTTTGTTGTGAGGGGAGTGTGAAGTAAAAGTAACCTGGAAATTTCCAATTCAAGTTGACGACAAATTCCCAAGCTGCAGTGAACATAACTTCGATGAAGTAGCCATGGATACCATAAATATACAGTCGTATTGGCCAAGATAGGCCCATATCCGACGGTGACGTGGCAGGCAGGTGTGGCAAATTTCACTCGCGTTTACCTATAAAAATAAGGGAAACAGAAATCGTTGAGAAGTTGTCAGTTGTGATAATAAAGTCGTCAAAAAATTTCCCTCTCATCAAAGTAGAGCAGAAAAAGATTATAATTTATGAAATTTATATTCGGAAGGCGTCAAATAGTTGTCACCAACTTTTTACTGTTTATTAATACATCACAAATTTTTTTTTTATTATTTTTTTTTTATTTTTGTGGTTAGTGTTTATTCCAGGCCTTATCGATTCGATGATTGACTTATAAAGCAGAAAGGTGACCACTTAATAAGGGTTGTGCACACTAGAGTGTACGCACGTATACCCCGTTGCTGTCACGATATGTAATCGACTGATGTAGTGCGGAATGTGCCGAATTGATAGTTGGACTGGAAATGGACTTTTTTTTGTTGTTGTTGGGGGGCATTCTTATTTTCGTTGCTAATAATTTATTCTCGCGTTCATCGAACGCGTTGAACGTTTTTCGATGAACACGTGCTGTCAACTGGCCTTTATCGTAATCTAGGTGGCCAGTGATGGATGGTTTGTTCAATTACAACGCTGGATTACGCTTGGAGAGAGTTAAAAAAATGGAAGCAGCTGAAAGTGATTTTAACTCTCGGATGGCGTTGACCCATAAGGAAATAAATTGCAGTTTTATAGGTTTATTATGAGGCGAGAATTAGTCTTAATTCTGGTAAAAATTTTTTTTTTTTTTTTTTTTTTTTTGGTTGTTGGTTTTTCCTCTTGACAAACGAGAAATTTTAGTTTAAAATTATGTAGAGACAAAGGTGATATTTGAAAAACACAAAAGGTGATGTTTGTGACGTGTAACAGCAGCAAATATAGCCTCCCAACACATGACGGCGTTTAAAAATTTATGGGTTTAGTCTGTTCAGTGTGAAACGGAGTGAAATATTTAATACAATACACATATCATCAGAGCCATATGAATTGGAAACGACTGACACGCAGCATAACTGATGTGTTTACGAAAATAATTCCAACTTTTCATTTCAACATCCCCAAATGAAAAGCTGTAAACAACTCGTTACTTAAAATATTTAATTCTCATTTTCCCACGCTCTAATTTGAACTTATACAAAACGCACTAAAAACAACACAAGCACTTAGAGAAGAGAACCACGTGTTATTAAGGTTGAATGCTTAAATACCCACCCACCCACTTACTCACACGTGATAAAATTGAAATATCACGAGTTCTTTGTAAGAAAAAGTTGAAAAGTATAAATCAAAAGTGTGAGTCAGCCTTTCTTAAACACTTTGGCTCACGGAAAGGGGAAAAGGGGTCTGTAATTCTAATCCGTCTCTTTGTGCGGTGGTAACTGATTTCGAATTAAAGTGTCAATCAGGGTGTAATAAGGCCTTGCATTAGACCGTTTGATGATGAATAGGAAAGACTTCATACCTATTAGCCAAGATGATGAGGGGGAGTTAAAGCTTTTATTGGCGCTGGTCATGGGGGAGTGGGGGATTTGGTGATGTATGCAAATGAGCTTGACGTGACACACTAATAAGTTGGGCTGAATAGAAGCGCCCAGCCTTCAGTTAAGGGATGACGTGCCGGTCTTTTCGGTGGCAATGGCCTGTGGGGAGTTGAAAGTGAGTTGTCATCTGGGTTTTTGACAGATTTCTCAGTCGGGCGGTGGGTGGGTGGGTAAAATATGGTGGGTGTAGGAGGGGATTTGCCATCCCGTGGTTGCTAATTACGTCGGTGACAGGCTTTCATTGCAGGAAAAAGGTCCCCAAGTTTCAACTTTTACTCTTAACAACATTATTCATTATTGATGTTTCGTGTGCGCACGTCAACAACTAGTAGTTCTTTGCAGTTTGTTGTATTGGGAAAGCGAGCCACACGAAATTAATACTGCACATGCGTTAA
>JAQFZP010000810.1:0-26456 GCA_034695745.1 Geophilus truncorum | reverse complement strand
TTTTTTTTTTTATTTTTTAATTTTAAATTTGTTTTTGTATCGAAGTAGTTAAAGTGCGCTCGAGATATTCGGGTTTAATGTAATAAGTATTTAAAAAAAAATTCACATTTTTTTTTTTATTTTTTAATTTTAAATTTGTTTTTGTATCGAAGTAGTTAAAGTGCGCTCGAGATATTCGGGTTTAATGTAATAAGTATTTAAAAAAAAATTCACATTTTTTTTTTTTATTTTTTAATTTTAAATTTGTTTTTGTATCGAAGTAGTTAAAGTGCTCTAGATATTCGGGTTTAATGTAATAAGTATTTAAAAAAAAATTCACTTTTTTTTTTTTTTTTTTAATTTTAAATTTGTTTTTGTATCGAAGTAGTTAAAGTGCGCTCGAGATATTCGGGTTTAATGTAATAAGTATTTAAAAAAAATTCGCAATTTTTTTTTTTGATTTTTAATCCAAAATTCATGTTAGTTATATTACATTTATACGTAAATTCTTATAATAAAATTTGTAATTTTTATAAAGCAAACCGAAATTAAAAAAAAATTTTCCTTTTAAAATTATCAATTGAAATTCGCATTTTATTTCACCACATCCGCATTTTTTTCACCACATCTGCACTTTCAGAACAAAATCGGAAAAAATGCCTAAAACTCGTATCTACAACAATAAATCAACCAAATTCACACCTAAATCTCATTTCACAACTCTCAATACACGAATTTCACAATTTTAAGCATAAATCTCGCCCAAAACTCATCATTTAACACACGAATCATTACAAACTTACAAGACATCTCTCAATAAATGACAAATATCATCTCGATACCGCCTTCCGCCCTTCCGGTAACATCATCCTCAAATTCAATTTCACCTTGTTCGCGTACAATATTTTGGTCATTGTTTTTTTTTGGTTGTTGTTGTTGTTGAGTTGGGAATATTGTTCATTGAAATAATTTGATGTGATTTTAGGATATTAAAAACATTTTGAGGCGTTAAGTTAAGGGAGTCAAAATAATTAATTAAACCGTCGGCTTGTGTTTATGTTAAAACCACGTGTACATTATCCGTTTGTGTTTTGTTGATGGAATATGGTACAGAAGACATCTTTCTGGTGGAGAAATAAATGTGAGAACTCAGCCATTTTTAAATTTTAAAAACAACAACTAATTTATTCATATGCTATCAAAACTATACAAACATAAAACAAATACCGTAGCATAAGTTGTGATGTCACCTATGATGACATCACTATCAATTACTTAAGAAATAATAAATAGTGTAAATTACAGTTCTCTAGAAGGTCCATTTGATTTGTGAACCTTCTGTTCTATACAATAAAGAACACACATTTCGTGTTCATCATTAACTAAATACTTTTTCAACTTGTAATATTCACAAATTAAATTATATTCCATTTCAACATAATTAAGTATCAATTTAATACACTAATGCCCAGTTGCACCAACAAAAGTTAAAATTTAAGCTGAGTTTAAGAATACTTTTAACATTGGTTAAACTCTAGTTAACTTTAACTTTCATTGGTGCAACTGGCCCTAAGGAAACTTCAAGTAAAAATAATAACAAAAGGAAATAAAACCAACGAACGAGCTTAACATTACAATAACAAGCAACCTGGCAACATACAGAACAAAATACCACCAACCCGGAAGAGTGAGATATAGAGAACATGAGGTGCCACAGTGAGATGTGGATGAGGAATGTCGGATGAAGGTGTACGAGATGTGTAGGTGTAGAGGGTGTGGGGTGGGGCGAGGGGTGTGGGGTAGGGGTGGAGTGTGGAGGGTGGAACCTAGCAAAAAGCTAGTTTTATTCAAATACTGTGTGATTTTTGTGGTAACATCACGTTTTATTATCAATTCCATAAAAATGGCGCCATGCATCTAGAAAACCTGTAATATATTAATTTTAATCTTTCACCTAAACCAAATGTGAGACTTTATTCCCGCCAAAGCAACTACGGTAAAACTAAATACTCTTGAAAATAAATTCGAATTTTTAAAGTCGCGATAGCTCGCCTAAGAGTGGAAATCAATAGTTGCCCGATAGATGGCGCCACTGTTCGAGCCTGTCACGGCCGCAACGAGAACGACCCATCCACAAGTTTGCAAAATTCCGATTTTATTTTAAAACAAAAGTGTACATACAAAAACTAAACTATAAGATTTTCTTTTTACAATTTATCTTTACAATTGTTTAACTTCATTTAAAACTGACAAAACAAAAAATAATAAATACAATGCAATTAGATAGAAACCATATGCTCTGTAAGTGTGGAATCCCATCAAAGGAATGATTATGAGTGATGAAACGAGACTTAAGAGTAGAAAGATGGTTAGTATTGTTGTTGAAGTGAAGTACTGGACCTATAGAAATAAAAAATATCTCAAATTTATAATTTTTAGAAAAGTTGAAGTAAAACTGAAAGTTTCTTTACAAAGATCATTCTGCTTTCATCATGTATTGTTAGAACTGTGAAAGGAATTCCAATTCCCATCAGTAAATCTAAATTAAAAGAGAAAATGATGTTACTTCTAAGAATTTTGGCTTTGATTATTACTTTTGCTTACTAAACAACGGTCCACCAAAGCACCCAGACATTCCCATTCTTGGAAGGTTTTGTCTTGCAAGTCCAACATCAGCAACTAGATCTAAGAAAGAAATTTATTTGACATGTATATATATACACTCATACTTCTTCGCTATATTATGGCCGCTCTTAGTACGGCTTTTCGCTGCCACGACCTTTACTAATTATTGGCCAAAAAACCGTACACCGAGATATGAGTGTACCTGATTAACATTTTTTACCTGGTAAACTATTTCCCCATGCTAACACAGTCAGGCCTAATATTGTATCACTCAACTTCATCACAAGACCAACCATCTAAACATTAAAACAAATAATCAAAACACATATGTTTGTGAGTTATTTTCACATTACTTACTTTTAGGACACTGACAATTTCAGATGACAATAAATAAATCCAAATGATTGATGTCCCAAATCCAACAAAAGCAAACACAGTATGATAAATAGGTGGATGATCATTTGTAGATGTGGATAAGATGATTATAGACAAGATTACACTGATTCCAAAAAATATTGCTGGTAAAGGAAAAATCCCACCAATTTTAAATGATATATCTTTAAAAAAATTAAAATCCATGTTAATTTTATTTATTGTTTTGTTGTAGGAGTTTCTTACATCCAAGTGCAAAGCAGAAGAATAAAGGACTGGCCACGATGTTGAGGATAACAAGAGACCGACACCAGTTGTCGTTCGGTTTGTCATGGTCCACAACAGGTACTGTAACTTTCAGTATTAAAACTATGGGAAACTAAAATATGAAAATTAACGTTAATATTATGGCAAAAGTACATAAAGTCCCTTTGTAAAACACCCAGGGAGTTTATGTACTTGTAAATTTGGGTGTAACATACAGCAACAATCCGCAAGAACTTCTGCCATATTTGCATATCATCCCATAAATCAAGGTCTATTGGTGACACACTTCTCAAAAACCTTTTTGATTCTGTATATTCATCTGGAATTAAACTCAGAGCACTGCAACTTCCAAGTAATGGAGTATTTTCATCTGGAAGTGGTACTTTTGGAACATCTGAAAGCAAAATTTTACAATTACCATATACTAAAAAATGTATCATAATAATTACTTCATCTTAGCTTACCTAATGTATTATTATTATTATTATTATTATTAGATACAGATATAAGTACAGGTACAGATGATGGTTCACTCACAATAGATACTTTTGGTGACAAAGCTTAAAATATAGGGAATTGTTATATAAACTTTTCAAAAGTTCATTTCTTCTTACTTGTATGTCCAGAATAATTGGAAATATTGGAATTGACAGAGCAAATTGACAGACTTCTAGAAATACTATCTAAAATGATTCAAAAAGAATAAAAATATCAAATATAAAAGGCTAAGTTAAAGTTTTCTAACTTGAGTGTTGTCGCTCCAAAGACCGTCTTCGCCAAAAGTAGTTTTCAGGTTCATTGGTTTTCTCTTCATCTGCTGTTATGACATTTCCATCAGGAGTAGCAACAGTGATGACAATGTTGTTGTTTTTTGAGATTAAAGTTAATAGAGTAGCTGAGAAGTAAAAATTATTTATAATTATGGTATATTAATTTTAAGTTATTTCTACATTGACCTACTTGGTTTCACCCATTTCTGGTACACATAATGACCTATCAAAACCACAAGTAAATAAATGACATAGAGCAAAATAAAACCTGTTTAAAAGTTGTTGTGTTAATGAAAGCTGTCAAATAACATATGTTTATAGGAGTTACTCACCTATTGCATAAAAAAATTTAATTTTTCCTGTATAGAATAAAACAAAAGTCAGAAATACAGAACAAAGGTAAAAAATGACATCTCTCAAAAATGGTCTTTGCATCATTTCAAATGGAGCTACTAGAATAATGCTACCAGCTACAATGGTTGTGACAAAAATTCCAGCACCTTTAATTTAAAAAAAAATAATAATTTCAAAATTATTTATTGTATAAAATATTATTTAAAAAATTATTGTACCAAATAATGATCCAATAACTAACTCTGGTCTCATTTGTGTAACTCCAGCAACAGATGAGAAAATGTCAGGTGCACCGTTACCAAAAGCTAAAAAAGTAACTCCCTAGGTAACAATGTCAAGAAAATCAAACAAAATTTGACAGTTGGCAAAGTTTTATATTTCAAGGATACAGCCACATTATGAGATAACTTAAAGAATTTTGCAATCACATCAAGAGCTGGACAAAAACTAAAATATAAAAAAAAAAATTGAAAAGATGTACAAAAATCTAAAATAATGCATCTTAACTTACAAATCATCTGCAGTCCTTCCAACAATAATAAACAGTAAAAGCAACCATAAACACTACAAATAAAGCATTGTTGTTTTTAGTAAATGATGAATTAAAAAGTCATTCAATACTTACACTAATTGTGATTGGGATGTATGATGCTGAGAAATTGCAGTATACAAAATCAATATAATTAATCCATCCTTTTGCTTCTTGGCATTCTGAATTATTCCTCACAAAAGCACATTGAAATGATATACCTTCCAACTCAGACACAAATCTACACTGAAAGTCAAAACCACAAGTATGAAACACCTGTTTCACTTCAAAATTGTATCTGCTCTTACAGATGTGTTGATCATGTTCAAACAATTCTTGTAACAACCACCAAAAATCCAAGTCCTTAAAATAAACTGTTGTATAATACTCTCAAAACTTGTTAGAACATCTTACCTTTCCAGAAATTGAGAACTGTTGAGTAGAAACTGTTTTCTGAATACATGTAATTATTTTAAAATGAAATAAGAGCTTGTCTAAGTGCTACCTACTGCATAATTGCAGTAAATGGAACTTGATCATTAAACCTAATTATCACCAGATGTAACTTTTGAACTGGAATCAAAAATTTAACAGATAAAATAACCAGGATTCATTTAAAAAAAGATAAGATCATTTTTTTTATTGTAACATGACAATAACATTTTACAAAAAATGAGATTAATAACTGGTTCTAACAGTATTTGTTCAGCTTAATTAATATGAAAAAGACTAAAGTTTCAGAAGTAATCAATTTTATCATGACTGTTCCTTGAAGTTGTTGTTTTATTCATAGCTGAGAAACCTGTCAATTAGAAATTGATAAGTTGTAGAAAAAAGTGGGTTATTGGGAAAAAAGTTATCAGTACCATTGTGTTTTGATGGAATGTGATTGTTTCCATTGAAGTTTGGAAACTTCTCCACATGGAATTGACTCCTATTGTCATAAACAAGTCTTGGGTATCTTGTTGTTGTTGTTGTTGTTGTTGTTGTTGCAGGTGAATGATGTTTGCTTTTATCATTCACCTCCTTTTTATTGCTTTGTTTGTTGCCATAAGTTCCTGGAAGAAAAATCAGCTTTAAAAATTCAATTATTGACTCCACCTATTGATAGTGACCCTAATGTCTAGAAATGGGGCAAGGACAATGACCTCAAGTTGAGGTCAGACAAGTAGTGCAGTGTAAGTCAGGGGAAAATGACAGTGGGTGAAAAGCTGCACTGCAGGCAACAATTTGTTAACCTTGTAAATCACTTAAAATTCAAACATTTTGCTGACACATTCTGTGCAATGGTTTTAAGGGGAAGTAATTGGGTAATTGGGTTTTTCAGTCTACCAGGAAATATTAAAATAGAACTTTAAAGAATTTTTACAATATTTTTTATAAGTTATTGAGAGTAATTTATGACCTTTGAGTTTTTGGGTTCACTATAAGTAGTATTAGTTTATCATGAAATACTACTCTAAAGGAATTTGTGAAGGTTGTTTACTACATTTGTCCATTTTTTACTGATAAATCACTGGTTATCTATTTTTCCCTAAAAATAAAAATGGATACAAGTAACTTCAGAATGTAGTAATTTAAAAAAAAATTAAAATTAAAATTAAAAGCTACAATACAGTATAAATAAAATTTGTAAAATCTTTATAAAAAATGTTAAATTTTCAAAATATTTTTAAGTCAAATTATCAAATTTTCATAAATTTCTAAAATTTTTATAAAACTTTCCACATTTTTCTAAAATTTTCAAAATTTTTATAAAAAATGCTAAATTTCCAAAAAAAAATTAAAGTTTTTATAAAAACATGTTAAATTTCATAAACCAAAAATTACATTTTTACCGTACGTTAAATTTTCAAATTTTCAAAATATTCATAAATTTCACTTTTTTTTATAACAAATTTTCAAAATTTTCAAAAATTACCATTAACGGACGTGCAACTCGAATTAATAGACCTATAAGCCAACGGATCGTACAAACACGTAACCGCCTGCTGCCGCCTCTTCGCCGCCTTACTCTGCGGATAAAAAGCCCTAATGTCCAACTTCTTGGCCTGCTTCAACAAACTACTGTACAAATAAATCTTTGGCAAGAACAAACAACTCAACGTAATCGACGCACACACCAAATTCCCTATGGTAATCGCCACATTTCTCTGCTCCACCTCGCCGACCACCGCAACCACTGCCCAGATGACCCAAGTCAAAACATTGAGAGAAGTGGACAGAAAAATCCATCTGGACTCTTGATTATTGCTCTCAACCTTCCTGGTGGCCAGAGAAAAACAAAAAACACTTAACATCAACACGATGACGTAGAGGAAAGACAAAACCAGCCCCTCCTCGAATCCGAGTCCAGGGGAACACAAAGTAGTGGACATAAACCCCACCGTCTTCGAGGGACTCAAAATGAGCCATGCGATTGCGATTGCCGCTTGAAAAGCTGCGAGGGATATGCTAATTAGCAATGCAAATGAAGGGTTGATATGCAAATTCGACGTGAAGGCACTCGAAGTGACCGCTGACGGTCCGGGGGTTCTGGTCACTCGCCATGTGTTGACCACTTTGACCAATTTTGCACTGAAGACGATGGCGTAAGCGAGGCCCATCAGAAGTCGCTTCAGGACGCACGTTGCGTCGGTAGATGGCGCTATAAAGGCGAAGTTGACGCCGAACTCGATGAGGATTCCCGCCAGGATTATGTAGTCGAGGAGAGCGGTGCCCTTTGATGTTGGGACGACGACGATGAAGTAGGCGAAGCAGGCGATCACTCCTACAATGCCGATGGAAGAGAGAGTGGACACGACGATGCCCCAGGTTGATAGGAAGTTGGCAGCGGGGTCGATGTTGCCCGGGACGGCGGTCGAGGCTTGTTCCGGGCAGATTCGGGCGCACACTCCCACGCAGAGGGTGTCTGGGGGTCCGTTCTTCTGAAAGGCCCGCGGGAGGCCGTTGATGAGGGAGATGAAGCGGTTGCGCCAGATTCCTAACTGAAATTGAAATTGAGATTGAGATTTGATCAGGGAGTGATTTTGAGGGGTTGTTTGAAGCACTTCCGGTTTGGTAAGGGCGTTGGGGTGTTAGGGACGAGGGGTTTAGTTGGTGTAGTTAGTGTTTTTGAAGTTCTAGAGTTATACAGTAACTCAACTGGAAGTGGGTAAAATTAGTGCCCCAAAATGGCTGACTGCACCATTTTTTTTTAAACTTTTCTAGCCATTGGGAGCGATTTCGAGGAGTTATTTGAGGCACTTCCGGTTTGATGAGGGAGTTTGTGTTTTAGGGACATAAGAGTTTAGTCGGTGTCGTTGGTGTTTATGAGGTTTTTGGGTTATGGATTAACCGAAAGTGGGTGAAATTAATGCTCCAAAATAGCTAATTGCACTATTTTTTCAATTTGTTTTATTTTTTAACCATTCGGAACGGTTGTTTGGGGCACTTCCGATTAGGTGAGGGAGTTGAGGTATTAGGGTCACGTTGTTTATGTGGTTTAGTTGGTGTCCCTAAAGTTTGATGTCAATTTGAAAACGGGAAGTACCTGGAATCACAGCTCCAAATTGATAAATTACTCATCTTTTAAAACTTTTAGCCGTTTGGAGCAGTGATTTAGAGCACTTCCGGTTCAGTAAGGGTCTCGAAACGTTAGGATCTGAGAGTAAATGACTTTACCTTTATATCGCCAACTCAACCGGAAGTACCTCAAATCAAGGCCTCGATAGCAGCTTTAAATTACAGTAGGTCTAACCAATACACGTACCTTATTAGGGATTATTTTCTCTCCATACAGTTGCCGGGCGTAGTAAATAAACAAAATATCAGCGGTCCCTTCAGCATTGGCCAGAAGCGGCGTTTTCCCCTTTTCGTTATCCCCTAGCAGCGAAATTTGAATCTCTCTCAGCAAATTACTCCTGGAATCAGCGCCACATTGGGGCAAATTCTTCACTTTATCATACTAAAAATTTAAAAAAAATTTAAAAAACTGACCGGTCACAATTTTTTTTATTGTTATTTTACCTTTGGGCAGTGTTTGGTCAAGAAATTCTGAAATCCATCAGAAATAGCCCTAACAGCTATTTGGAGTCGATGAACCGCCGAATCGGCCGCTTCGTTCGGATCCAAAACTTCGTTCCCTTTGCATCTTGGGTATTTATACATAGTACTCACATCTCCCGCTAGGGAACACGTGAATTCGTTCTGCCACAACTCCCTCACCCACGATTTTGGCATCGATTCGCTCGAATTCGGATTAACCCCCTTCAAAAATTCCTTTAACTTCTCCGACACTGACCACTGGCCCAACCCGACACTCAGCACGTTGACCGTCGTGTTAACAACGACCCCTGCCGGCAGAATTTCATCATTAACCACGTAAATCGCGTCTGATTGAGAATTGGACTCGAAAAAAGCTTTCAAAAACTGACCACTGTCCACTAGAATCAAAGTCACTTGACCCCTCACGTTGACCAATCTTCTGGGTGCCATTATCACGTCCCGAGAAGTAGAAACCGAAACAGAACCAACAATACACACGGTAGGGACTACTTTTTTAATTTGCGCAAGCGCATTGATGCCGTAGGAGTTATCGGAGTAAATAACGGACATTAGTCGGACACCGGCAGCGGTCAAGAAGTCTCCGACGGCCTTCATCCATTCGGAAGTCGGTATTTTCGTCTGCAAAACGGAGTTTTTTGTGGTTAATTCACCAACTTCCGGTTTCAGCGGCGCGAATAAATGCGAAATCAACATCGGACTCGTGATCGGTTCGATCGCTTGCATCGCGTCTTTGGTAACGGTTACAACCGCCACGACCGAGTTGGCGGTTATGGGAAACGACGAATCGTTCGACAACAACCGGTACAGCTGATCGATCGCGCGCACCGACCGGTCGCAGTAATCTAGGGTCAAAAGACCGAGCGAGATTCCGGTGCGCACGATGCCGGCTTCGTTGGTTTCGTTTAAGGTTTCGATTACTGCGCTCAGTTCGTACAGCACGTGACTGTCGTTTGCAGGACCACATCCGAAAAATGACGCGTCCGGTTGATGAACTGGGAAGAGGAGGACGATGTAGAAGTCGTGGTTCGACTGTATCTAAAAATTAATTATAAAAAAAAATGAGGACATTTTCAAGGAATTGAATCGCAAGGTATCATTAATGGATATAAAAGATATCTAGAAATAGAAAGGAGGGAAATGGGTCAATTATTTTTTATATTTTTATATCCAGTGTTGAAAAAACTATCCCTAATATTGTGGTAGTTAACTAATGTAGCGAAATTTATACTTCACTACCGTACTTTTAAAACAAAATTAAGCAAGAAAATAGCGAAACTATTGTTTTGACTAAAGTAGCGATAAACATTTCGCTAACAGGTGTCGCTAATTATATACGTCATCGTTAGATAAAGCAAATTGCCGAGGGGTCGGACAAACCCAAAAGTGTTGTCGACAGGGTAAAAAAATCGGTAAAAATCTTTATAAATCTGAAAATCTTTTTTTTTCTTCTTAAAAATCCAAAATCTTACAAATCTTCGTAAAGTAGTAAAAATCGTTATAATCCTAACAAATCTTGGTACATACTATAAGTTTCTAAATGAACGATAAGTGACATTTATAAAAAAAATTATAAAAATATTTATAAAAAATTTATAAAATGTCACTAATAGCGTTAGCGATATAGCACACTACTTTTAATAATTAGTTTTATCAATACTGTTTATACCTAAAAATGGCGAATGGGTGTGTTTTACTTACAAACATGAATTCCTTGTTCCTCGAAGCTACTGTTGTCTGTGATTTGCACCTAATTTGAAGGTGGAATAAAATGGCAGCTAAACATAGGAGTGTTGCAGCTCCTAACTGCATCTTCCAGTCTTGACATTAAGATTTCAAAAATGGAGTCACTTTTGTTGAGTTTGAAATTTCTGGAAAATATATAAAAGGGTTAGGTTTGTAGTGAGTAAATATAATAAAAGATTTATGTTGGTTGGTTGAATTATTCAACAAGTACAAGGTAAACTTTTTTTTCAGGGCCAAAAGTGCATTTGTACTCAGGTGTGAATAAGTCTTTGACATGACAAACTTTAAAGTGGAGAATTTGGGATTTACCGGTAATTTAAAAATGTAATGATTGTATAGGGAAAATGGTGAGTTAATGAAATGGAAGTAGGATTGTGGTACAGTATTGAATATGACCCATAATGCAATTTTGTAATCAGAAATTGGATGGTATGGTGGTAGCAATTGAAATGTATTGATGGCAGTGGGTGAACCATTAAAATCCTAAGAAAATCTTAAAAATCTTAAAAATCCATAAATTTTAAGCATACAAAAATCTCCAAATTAAAAAATCCAAGAATTCAAAAATTTCATAAACTCATAAATCTCATAAAATTTTTAAGTTTTGAATTTTAGAGATCAAAAAACAAAAAAAATAAAAAATCTCTAAAATTAAACAATGCAAAAACCTCATAAACTCAAAAATATCTAAAATTCAACAATACAAAAATCTCAAACTCAAAAATATCCAAAACTTAAAAAGTAAAAAATCTCAAAATTATCAAAATCTCTAAAATCATCAAAATCTTCCAAAAACTTCCACATTCTCAAATTTGTCTTACATTTATACTTTTCTTGATTCCTCGACTACATCTTGCAAAAACCTCCCTAAAAGCCACCTAAATGTGGACACACGAAGATTTATGATCCAAATGTGATAGAGGAAGCAATAATAAAAGTGCATTGAACTCCCTCAAAGACAACACCTCAAAGATTCAATCAAGTAAGCAATGGGTTAATTCAGTCACAAAATGCCAGGTGTATGCTCAGTAAGTGATGTGTGTAAGCACAAAACTCAATTACGTCATGCCATGACCATCCAACTGAAATAACACTCATTTTCCCACCCACTAACCAAAAAAAAATTTTAAAAAAAAATTACTCAATCTTTAAAATGACTGATGTTGATAATGAATAAAAATAAAATAATTATTTTAATCCAAAACACTAGTGTTTGAGAACACACATTCCACAAATATCTCACGGTCTGATTCCTTCACACACAAGAAAACTGTGAATTCAGTTCAGAAACAGATACATCAATAATACAAACTTAACCCTAAAATAACCGTAAAAACACAAATTCCTTTAAAAAAAATTATCAAAATCATTAAAATTATTAAAATTATCAAAACCTAAAGACAAATGAATAAAACAGAGTTGAAAAACTGACCAAAAGTTTGGATTTTTGTGTATTTTTAGACACACAAAAGGTGGATAAATTCCACTTACCTGTCTGAACGAGTTCCGGTTCCCAGAAAAGGGGACTTTCCTTCTTTTCTTTTCTTTTCTTTCTTTCTCTCGGTGTACTAGGTTAATGTATGAGGGGAAGGAAAGGAAGAGAAGGAATGAAGCGAACCCGCACTCGCATCACGCCAGCTGTTCTTGACGCATGCGCCGTCCAGTGGATAAGAGCCCGGGGCAAGGTTACGACAGGTACGAAATTTGCAAGATTTTCTGTGAGAAGAGGAAACGCTGTATCTCACAATAACAAAAAGAGAAAAAGTAGAACGTATAATAAGACATAACAAATTTTGAATTTAAAAAAAATATCACAAAAAACAAAATGGAGAATATAAACATGCCTTTAAAACTTAAAAATAGGCAGGTAAGGTATAAAGTTTAAGATCGTCTGCAATTACTATGGTCATGCGCGACTTGTCGCAATATCCAAATGCCAATATTGCTGCGAAACACATTACATTTTATAAAGCTGAAATGAGAGTCTGGAACGCGACCTTGAGCGTCTCTAACTTACCTGGACGGTCACTACATAAGAGGAAGTGTCACTGATCAGTGATGCAATCTTCCTGTTTCTTAAATAAAATGGCCAATATACAGTATATAAAATTTACAAAAGAAATTTTTTTTAAATTTACTTAAAAGTGGGTTAATAATGATTTTTAAAAATTCACTTCCGGTTGTTCGTTTTTCTTTCTCATCTTTCACATAAGTTTTCGTGTGAGTGTAGATAATTACTAAAATACTGTTGGTTGAATCGTGCGACACAATTACTGAATTGTTTTGTATCGCTAGTTGTGTCTTAACCTTGACCTTTGTAACGATGCGCGCATCTACTGACAAGTTTTGTTCGAGGTTCTTATGTAAAATGACTTAAAGGTGTTGGCTGTAAATGGCGCACTGCAGTGAAATGTAATTTTGTCTCACGTTTTTGACCCAATTTAATGAAAAATTGAATTTTACGATGCTGTATAGTGAAATTATACCCTTGAATCGGAGGGATTCTACTGATTTATGTTTATTTTGTAAGTATTTGATTTGAGTACACAGAAAGTTGAGTAAACGCATCTTTCTTCTTCCTCGAACGTGATTTTCGATTTTCTCAGAGATTTCCACGCTCGTCTTGATCTGCTTCGATGGCGAGGAATAATGATTTAAAATTACCCGCTCCAAATCCCTGAGAAACGAAAATTTAAAGCTAATTTCGATTTATTTATGACTAAAAAAAGAAAAAACTCACGTTATGATTGTGTCTCTGAATGACCTCTAGAAACAAAGTCGGTCTGTCTTGCATCGGTTTAGTGAAAATCTGCAGTAAATAGCCATTTTCGTCGAAATCGATCAGAATATTCAGTTTTTGGACCTGAAATTGATATTAAAAGCATTAAAAAATGCTGTTATGTTAACGTAACGCGCTCTGCTTCCAGAAGTTTTCTAAAAAATATTAAATTTTACCACCAGGCACCAAAGTTTTTTAAAATATTAAAGTTTGTTGTTAAAGTTGCTATAAAATCCATTCCCAACTAACCACATGCTATTATGTTAACATGACGCGCTTCTGCCCTCTGGCAGTAAAATTTAGAACTTTTCTTTAAAAAATATTTAAATTTCACCACCAATAACGGAGCTTTTTAAACGTGACAATTTGTTAGTTAGTTGTCATTGTGAAGCTCTAGAGTTTCAACTGACCATATCCAAGTCTTCGGTAACTCTGACTTTCGACTTTTTCAATTGCTCTTTTAACGTTTTATAATATTTATCAGGAACACATAGAAATTCGACTCCTCTAGCACGTAAATTCGTAATCTAAAAAAACAAAAAAAAAAAAAAAATTAAATTCAGGATTATTCAAAATGACAATCATCTCATCTCACAGCTTTGATGATGTCATCAGTATTCAATGCAATATGTTGCACACCAGCAGTGCCATAATAATCAATATACTCCTGAATCTGACTCTTCTTCTTGCCATTGGCCGGTTCATTTATGGGCATTTTAATCGTTTCTTCGTAATTAGTAACCACAATCGACCTCAAGGCCGAATACTCAGTGTGAATTTGACTTTCATCCACCGACCAAAACCGGTGAAACATCAAGGTTTTCAAATACCAATCCGAACTTGACAACATGCCGTTGTCCGGCTGGTTACCGACAACATGGTCGATGAATTTCAGACCAACTGGAGGTCTAGTGTGAAAAAAAATTAACGGATTAAAATGATGAAGAACATGCAATTCACACATTACAATTTATCAAGTAGAGCATCGGTAGAAGGATGTTTCGCATATCCGGGTAGGAAAATGCCGTTGTAATTCTCGCGCTCTACGAACGTGTGAGTCGTCTCTCCATACTTTTAAAAATAAATATAAGTTAAGCAATTTAAATATCCAACAAATTTGCATCATTTTATGTAATCATTTACTGTATGGACGACTGCCAATCGAACCGTCCCTCCTTCGTCTTTTTCTTCCCAGATGTCTCTGACAACTTTAGCGCCGTTTTTAACTGCTCGCTATCAAGTGTCACAATCTTAATTAATTTTCTAGTTTATATAAGATAAAATAAAACTTAATACCTCCATGATGGACTTTAAATCCTGAACTGCAAAAGCAACATCCTTCACTCCATCACCATGTAAAATGAGATGTTCACCCAAAACTGAAATTATATTGGTCTTTAAATTACAATAGATGTCAAAAAAAACTTAAAGAAATACCTCTTTCTCCTGGATTATAAGGTGATTGAAACACAAATCTTATCTAAAAACCCACAAATTCTCCATTAAAATATAAACTCACTTAAATCTCATCAAATATTACTTTATCATGACTAATAACATGCGTTGCAATATCTCTGTTTCCAGTTTCCAATCCTTTATAAGCCAAGTAATTAAACCCCATTTTGGCACAGTAATAAGCAGCAGCCTAAAAATTCAATTTAAAAAACTAAAAATATCTTGTAAACAAAAATAAAGTGAATATCTCACTTGTTTTGCATTTCCAACCCAAAAAGTGATGTGATCAAAGCACAAAAATCTGCCTGATTCAGGCTAAAAGTTAAAAATGATTGTAATAACTTGTAAAGAAATGGTTAAAATGATCTTACCTTTGCACCTTTATCCTTATAAGTTGTCTGGAAGAAAGAAATCAGTTTTTTAGGTTAAAGAAAGTTGAAAAAATTGCATGAAAAACTCACCATGATTTTTCGGATGATGTAAGGTTGAGATTGAAGATAAAAATGTTCAAATTATTGCGTATGGCCTTTTTATCTTTAATTGTATCAGCTGACTTGATCTTGGGTATCATTTCTTACTTGTTAGTGACATTGCTCTGATCTTTTTTTAGCAACTTTTGGCATGGCTTCATCTACTTTTAATTAATGAATTATCATCTCTGTACTGTAACTGGATCAATTGTCTAAAATTACATAAGAATTTGATTAATTTGAGTTTTATTAAATTCAATTTAATTGATTTTGATCTTTTCTTTTCTTAAATCTTGAACTTTATGAACTTTACTTAAAGTTCATGAATTACAGCTTCAGTTTCATCATATTCTTATACACACTGCCTGAAGCTTTTTTTCCGCAACTTCACCTGCATCACAAACTCTACAACTTTGAAAACCAGCTCGATGCTCGTCCATTGAGACTTAGCATCTATTGTAGCAGATGTCCTACATATAGTATACCGATCACGATCACTCAGCTCACTTCATGCACAAAGTTTTTCCAACTTGTCAACAGGCTCGGTATCGAAGGGTTAAAATGCTTTACCCCTTGGAAAGACGATTGTCTTTCACTGCAGCAATTTCAGCTTTTTACAAACGTCATTTAACACACTTCTCAAGAAGGATCTCTAACCACTTCTTACTCCTATCAATGTAACTTTCCAATTCCTTGGAGTGTTGAATAAATAATAAAAATAAAACAAAAAATTTGGAAGCATTTATTTTTCAAAACATGTTTTGTAACATTTAATTTACATTTATTAGAAAAAACATTTAGCATGCCAATGTTACTTTACATAAAAATTCAATTACAGGTAAATTGTTGTTTTTGCATTATAACAACATTTGGACAGCTTTTTTCTTGGTAACTGTATTGGAAATAATTTCGCATTTTGCCACGCGAGGTCAGCAGCTGTTGCAAGCTGTACTTCTCAGCGCACGCGCAGTAAGCAACACAAAGAGGCTCGTCTCCTCTCGTGTGGTTTCTACGCTTTTATTGTTTAATATATATTTATTTGATGGACGCTCTTGCGGGTTACGGGAGCGATGAAGCAGATAACAGCGATCTACCATCAGGTAACGCTAAAAAGGTAAAAAATACACGATGAATAAAGCAAAATTCGATTATCGCTATCACAGTAAACAGTTACTATAGCCGCCATTAGTAGATGAGAAAACACAAAAAATCACAAAATCAACGCTGATTCATAATGTCTTTAATCCAGAGCGAAGCAAACATTGAAAATAAGGAAACGGAGCAACAAAGTCGTAAAAACGGCGAAGAAAAATCGAGTAAAAAATAAATAAATAAAAAAAAAAATTTGAATTTTTGATTAAATTTTTTATCTTTTTTTAGTGGACGATGAAGTAATCAAAACATCGGCGCCAAAGTACGAAAAGGTATGTTGAAGGTGGTGTATTGTATAATTTAATTGAAAAAAAAAAGAAAGCAGTCTGATTACAAGACAAATTAAATTTTAATTAAAAAAAAAGTAAAATGTGTAAAATTAGGGTTACGAATATCTTAAGAGTAATGAAAAAAATTAGTTTTATTTAAATATTAACATACATTTGTAAATATGAACATATGCATGGATTAGCGTGAACTTGACTGCACTGTAAAAGCTGAAATCACAACAAGGGACGCTGCAAATGGTCATTTGGTGGACAAACAGGTACGTACAACATCGAATTATTGCATTTTTCATGTTTTGTATCAGTAAATGTCGTTTTTAACACTTCCAACGCTTTTATTTTAACATTTTTTTTTTTTTTTTTTGATAAATGTGAGGTTTTGGAAGTTTTAAAAAGCGACGTCAGATGGCGAGTTGAAGTTTTTTTTTCATTTCTAATTGTTTATTTTTTTTAAGTGATTTCTTGAATTTTTTTCATTTCGAAGCCATACTAACACTTTTTGCGTTGTTTTCCTGAAAGAAGCCCATTATTCCAACAGGCTAACGTCAAGACGAGTGGTGTGGAAGAAGATAAACAGAAAGAGAAGGAAAAGTCAAGACACAGGTCGAGGAGTCGCTCAAAATCGGGTCACAGATCTAGTCGCAGCAGAAGTCGAACTCCGGAAAAGAGTAGCAGACAAAAAGGAAGAAGAAGTCGCAGGTTAATATTAATTATAGACAAATTTCAGTCATTTCATTGTGACGAAATTTAAAAAATAAATATTAAAAAAACCTTTTTGTAGTACTAAATTTTGCCACCAGAGGGCAAAAGTGGCTTTAAAATGCACGGTATCCAATTTTTTTAGTACTGAATTTTGCCGTAGAAAATGGCTTTAAATATGTGGTTAATTTTTTAATATCAATTTCCGTCATTCCCTGGTGACAGAATTTAAAAAAATTAAAAATCACTTTTTTTTAGTAATAAATTTCGCTATCAGAGGGCAAAGTGGTTTAAATACATTATTTATTATTATTTTTATTTATTTATTTATTTAAAAATAGTCTCGATCGGTCTCGGAGTCACAGTCGGAGCCCCTCGCGACGGAGTCAGAAACACAGTCGCCATGTTGGTGACCGACGGTCAAGCCGGGGTCTCGACTCTCGGAAGTCACCTCGCGATTCACGACGACGAAAACAACGCCGATCGCGCAGTCGCAGTCGAGATCGGACGTCGAGACGTCGGTCACGAAGCAGAAGCCACGAAAGAAGCTCCAAAAGATCCCGAAGCCGCAGTCGCCATCGTAGGAGGAGTCGCAGTCGCGACCGGTCGAGTCGGTACCGCAGTCGGAGTCGCGACCGGGCTACGAAGCGACACGAGTCGAAAACAACAAAATCCGACTCGGTCGACGCCAATAGCGGCAGTGCCGGGAACCAACCGAAGAAAAACACAGGTAAAATTTAGAAAGAAATAAAAACGCCATGGGTTGACAATTGTCGAAACCAAAAATGGAAAAATTTAAATTTTTATTTATTTTTTTTTCTAGAACCAGTCACGGAGACCTCGAGCAACCTACCCCTTAAAGTAGCCACATCCGGGATATGTCGAATGACCCCTCAACTGGCCGTGCAGCAAGCAATGGCGGCGGTCAACGCAAAAGCGCAGCAACTGACGGGGATCTCTCTACCTAAATACTACAACCCAGCTGCCGTGAATCCAATGAAATACGCGGAACAAATGCAAAAAAGAAAGTTGCTTTGGAACTGCAACAAGGAAAAACCAGAAGTAGGATAATAAATAAAAAATCACCAAAAATTCGGGAGGGGGGGGCGGTTCATAAATTTTTAGAGATTTGTAGAGATTTATCGGATTTCAGAAGATTTGTAGAGAATTCTATAGCTATCTACTAGATTGTGCAGTTAACTCCCTCATATCCGGACATCCTGATATCCGGCCAAAAGTCTCCCTACACTAAATACTCTCTCTTACCCGGCCAGCTCCCATATTCGGCCACTTTTCCCAGTCTCGCCCTATGTCCGGATATGTGGGAGTTAACTGTATCTAGAGATTCACAAAGATTTGAATAAAAATTTACAGATTCGATTAAATCAATTTCCGGTGAAACTTCGCATATTTAAAAACTTAAATATCAAGATGTTTTGAAATTTATAAAATTTTTAAATTTGTTTAAAACGATTTGCAGATTTGCAGATTTTTTTACCCTATTAACAAGATTTTTGGGTTTGTCCGACCCCTCGCAAAAATTACAAATATTTTTAATTTTTAGCAACCAGTAGTTCCGCAATCGACATCGAACAACAACTGGGAGAAAACAACATTCGCGCAGGACTTAGACGGCAAAATGACCGCAAAGTTTCGCAAGTTGATGGGCATCAAAGGCGGCGGCGACGGACTCGAAGAACCCGCGTTGCAGGATGGGATGGCTGTGAGCGAAGAACAGATTCGGAAACAGGAAGAGATGTTCCGCAAGTTGGATCAACAATACGAAGCTGCGCGTATGTCAACTCACACTCACCGGGGCGTGGGACTGGGCTTCACGACGCAGGCGCATCACTTGTTCCCAAAATGAAGGAAAAAAATCGATAAATAATGTCATTTCACACAGAAAAGCCATGTAAATATTGTCTCATTCGGTGTCCGTCGATCGAGACGTGCGTTGTTTTTAATTATGTCATCAAATATTGTTACATAATAGTGCGGAAAATGTTAAGAAAATCATTCTTTCAGCACACAACATTTTTTTTTTTAATCATCATATTGTAAATGTAATAACTGTTGAATTAAATGAAATTGATGATTGAGATAAAAAGTAACAAAAAAATTTCTTTTTTTTAGAGTTATATTATTATATATATAAATATACATAATTACAAAGTTTGAGCACTTTTTTGCATTTATTCATTTTATTTGTTGTTAATCCAATTTTTCGTCGTTTTCAGTCAAACAAGAGTCGTCGCTGTTTTCATCGCTTGTTATTTCGAGTCGGGAATACGTGTTTATGATCATATATCGCGATAGATACACGTATAACCAACGGAACCACAGCATTTGGCTGGAATGTGCGAACATTGCTCTCTAGAATTAAAATAATTTAAATTTTATGAAAATTTTTTTTTTTCAGATTTACTTTTGGAATCGACTTGTCTGTATGTGAAAGCGTGTAAGCTGATTGCGCGAATAAATAACTAAAAGGTACATCGATTACACCCAGATATTTTCGCATTAAAGATACACTACGTAATGTGTATATTCTACATCCAGCAGGAAGAAGACTTTCTCTACATAAGTAACTGAAAAAAACGACATTTAATCAAAAATCCTCGTGTCGAAATTCGATAACATACCTAACGCCGCAAAATAACGCGATGTGATTATTGTGGCCACTTATACCGTTTCTATCAAACGTTATAACCTATAAAATACAAAAATCAACATTCATCACTTAAAAAAAAATACAAAATTTCATACTGTATCAATATCCAGCTGCATAATTTGTTTTAAAATAATATTCCCAACCAAATCATCCCTCCATTTCACTTTTGGATTATCCGGCATCTTCCTGTAACATTAAAAAAATTATGTGATAAATCAAAAGTCGTTAAATATGAATTAACTCACGAGTGTTCCACAACGGTGACATAACTGGAATCGATGCCGAGTATTTTGCAACTATCTCTTAACTCTTTTTTCCGTTCGCTCCCTCGTTGATAGTAATTACCTATTACATAAATAAGTTTTTGGTAAAATTTTCATTTTTTTAGAAATTTTTTTACCTGATGATAGACATAATAAATGTAGCTCGCAGCCTCTTTGATGAAGTTTGACCACCGTGGGTCCGAAAAACATGCATTCGTCGTCTGGATGTGCAATTACGAATAGGACTTTGCTGACTCCTGAGATGTCTTTGCGATTTTTGCATGATTTGAAGGTGGAGATGATAAAATGAAATATCATTGAAAATCCTATCACAAATACGGGTAAAATCACATGCAACATCCCTTTGCTTGTTTTTACTGTCACGGTTGCTACCATGCCAGATTTAGCATTTAGTTTCTTGATTATGTTGTCATTCCGTCATCATGGTGAACGGCTGCAGCGTCGTTGCCAATTTTTCTCACAAGGTGGATAATTTTGTGAACAAAATATTGATTTTTAAAGGGAAATATAAAAAATAAAAATAATTTTAATTAATTAAAATATGTTTATTTTGTCAATTTTACGCGTTTTTTTCTTTTTAAAAAAAGAAATATTATGGAGAACTTTTTTTATTTCTCACTAGATGGCGTTTTGAAATGGAAGGTTCTCCAATTTACAAAAATTATCCGATTTAATGATTTTATTATTAAAAATAGATTCTAATATACATTTAGTAGATTAAATTATCAAAAAGTTACTATTAATATATTTTTAAAATTTTAATTTAAAGATTTCAAAATGTCGTCACCAGCCGCCAAATTTGACGCGCTCATACGAGGCTTAAATAATTAAATTCTTCCCTACAGAACTAATCATGTCCACAGAGCCAAATCCAAGTATTTAACTTGAATACAGCACAACGACACTCTAATAACTCCCTAAAACTTATTTTTCCTGTTAAAGATGCGAAAACCGAGGCCGAAACAACGGTACGAGACGACGCGGATGAAATGGAAGAGCAAATCAGGGAAGAAATGTACAAAGAATACGAAGAAAATCTACGTATGAAGCAATCTGCACTTTGTATCAGTTTACACACAGAGGAATGTGACGCTCCAACACCGTCGATCATCCAACAAGCGCTTGTATAACTAAATATATACATGGATAAAGCAGAATTTTTAAATTTTTTCAATTCTAGCACATGACTTGGGCCACCGGTGTCAACTGGAAAAACGCCGTCATTTTCTTAAAGGATTTCCCGGACACGAAAACGATTTTTTACGGGAGTGGAAACAGCGGAATTATTTACGATTTTCATTTAAACAGTCAAAAATTACTTAGAGGACACGTGAGTTTATTGATTTTTTAATTTTTTAAATTTTATATTTTTGTTAATTGATATTTATTACAGAATCACGTTGTTTCGTGTCTGGCTGCAAGTGATGATAGAATGTGGTTGGTAACTGCTGATCGTGGCGAAGATTCAACGTTGAGTATTTGGGACATGAAAAGTGGGTGAGAAATTGATAATTTTTTTATTTTTTTTAACTTTATAACAAACAAAATGAGATTATTTTAAAAAAAATTACACTCAAAAATTGATATTTTTATTTTTAGTGTTCCCGTGAGGACTTTTTTCAATATCCATCCGCCGAATGGTGTTTTTGCAACAAATTTAAGCTTCGATAGAAAGTATTTAGTCACTATAAGTGCAGGAAACCCACAAGTATGTGTGAGAAAAATGAAAATGTCGTTTTTCTGTTTGTTTAGTTTGGTATTTCTAAAAGGTAATTGTTGTGTGGAAGTGGACTGTGAGCCCTGAAAATGATAAAGAGTCAGAATTATGTTCAGCAACACTCGATAGAACGTTCGGAATGCAGGTATTAGATAACAAATAAACTTAAAAAATAATAAAAATAACATGTTCCGGTTCTTACTTTTATTCAGAAATCGGTGCATTTTAACCCCGAGGATTCCCGTTATTTGATGAGTAGCAGCAAAACTCACATTATTTTCTACTCATGGGTTAAAAAAATTAAATAAATAAAAAAAATAAAATTTTTAAATTAAATTTATTCTTCCAGACATTCAAATTGATGCAATTCGAAGTTCTGAAAGTCATCAAATCAGTAAAATTTTAATTTTAATTTTTTTAACTTTTTTTTTTACAATATTTTTATGTTTTATTTATTTTTTTCTAGGATTTATCTTCGGGACCACCGGGCAAAATCCTCAAATCCGTTTTCCACATGGATCCTAACTTTGCCTTGTCATGTACCACTAAAGGAAATGTGATCATGTGGAACAAAAAAGCGAGTGCACAAACGAGTATTTGTTATTGGTTGTTTGAATTATTCATGTCGAGTTCGAGGTTCCACTAATGCCGCCTTCGTTTCAGCCAATGATAATTACCTTCTCGACTGGCACAAGTTGTGGCGCATGCTAAAAATCGTGCATATTGATAATTTGAAAATAACGGAAATTGTCGTCAACGATGGGTAAAAATAGAAATATTGTAACTGTAAGGAGTTTTTTAAGCGATGACGTCATAATTAGAAAATGGCAAACAAATACGATCCGATAAACTTCGAGAATTGAATTTTTTTACGTTAAATTACTAAAAATGGCCGTTTTTAATCATTTAATTGAAATAAAAGTGTAGAATGTTTTGATGTTGTGATGACGTTACAGATCAAAAATGGTGGATAAACTCATAGAAAAACATCAAAAATTGAATTTTTATATGTAAAAATTGTTAAAAATGACCATTTTCTTTAAATAATATTTTTTAAAGTTGTTTTTAATGACGAAACAAAATGACTGACAACAAATTCACCAAAAAAACTTAAAAAATTAATTTTAATTTTTTTTTTTGTAAAATTATTAAAAATATTCATTTTATTGCACTGTATCATATTTATACATTCAACTTTCAATTTTTTTTTACAGATACATAGTGACTGGTGACGGTAAAGGTTCTATCCAATTTCACGACGAAAACATGCATTTATTGAGCGCCTTCCAAGCGTCGACAGAGGGCGCAATCGTGTCGATATCGTTCAGCGTGAAACAAGTTCTGGCCACGGATAAGTACAAACAAATCTATAAAAAAAAAATAATAAAAGAAATACAGTAAAATCGATTTTAAAAAAAATCTTTCACAGAATGAGTGACGTGACCGACTTGACAATTCAAGGACAACAATTCGTAACCCGCGACTTAATTTTTTGCACCTCCAAGGCTGTCGTCGGACATGTTTTTAGAAACACAACTAAAGTCAAAGTAATAAATTAAAACATTTAATTGCACCTTTTCAAATTCCTTTACACAATAAAAATTTTTTTTTTTCAAACTAGATAATTTTAGACGAAACTCAGCTTTCCATAATTGGATTTGATGTGCATCCACTCAAGTAAATAAATTCAAAAAATTAAACTTTTTTTTTAATTTTATTATTTTTTCAGAACTGAATTGTGTTGGGCTTCGAAATCCGGTCTCGTTCGTATATGGGACTACAAAGATAAAGTGACCTTGAACGAAAAACGCTTGGAAGCTGAATTGACAACTATTTCTTATCATCCGAATGGAAGATTTCTCGGAATTGGTTTTGGCAGCGGCGACGTGTGGATCGTCGATCCAATCTTACTCAACGTCATCTGGAGGCCGAAATTCACATTCACAAATTACCCCATCCGTTTCTGCGCTTTTTCGCAAAATAGTAAATACTTTGCTTGCACAGTTAAGTTTTAAAAAAAAAAATTAAAAATTAAGAACAAACATTTTTACAGTTAAATTTTATTTTAAAGGACGAGAGTCGAGCAACTGCTTTAATAACGTTTACCTACAAAGGTTGGGAAGTGATTGGAAAACATCGGTCTCATTACGCGAAGGTTTTGAGTTTATTTTTCGTTAATGACTCTACTTCCGGTTTGCCGAGATTATTTTCTCTCGGGGAAGACAAAATGTTGGTAATTTAATAGCAATAATTTTAATTTTTTTTTTTTTTAATTTTAAATTTGCCGCCAAAAAATTTAAATTTAAATTTTTTTAAATTTTTTTTTAGGTTGAATACGATTTAGTCGGCAGTGTTCTAGCAAAAGTGAAGTTAATTCGCAGAGATCGTCTAGAACAGTCCGCAGTTCCACTCACGATCGTCGCTTACCCACCGATAGCCAAAGAACCATCGATGATTTACGGTAATAATCAGTATAAATTAAAACTGATCAACATGGATACGAGAAAATGCACAAAGTTGACGCTAGGCCCCGTTTTTGGATCGCCGTTACGAAAGTAATTAAAAAAAAAAAAAAAAAAATTCTGTTAATTTATTTAATTTTTTTTTTTTTTTATAAAAAATAAAAAATAGGTTGGCTGTCTTACCGCAAACAAATAACAACAATAACTGGTTCCTGGCCTTTTCAGCGGGGTCTCTCGTGGGATTACAAATGCTGCCACCTACCGGCAACCCCTACACATCAATGGCAGTACACGCTCATGCTGAGAAGGTAAAATATTTTTTTTAATAATTTTTTTTAAATTTTATATTTTTTTCTTTTAGATTGAAACTATCCGTTGTAGTTCGGATGGATTGTACATTTTCACAGTTGATTCTGTCAATTCGTGCATCGGAATGTGGGCCGTGAATTTACAGTGATTTTAATTGCAATTTTGTTTATTTCAAACATTAGTTTTATTTATCTTTTTAGTGTTATGAATGCTTATTATCACATGGGCGGTAAAGGAATTGATCCTTTCTGTAATCTTTTGGAAGGTGGGAGGTTTGGGAAGATCTTCCGCGAGTTGGAGGACTATTTTTACTACATCCATCTAATCGAGTACATCAATTTTTTCATTTTTTTAAATTAAATGTCTGAGAGTTTTCACTTTTAGACAAGGTGAGGACTGTACCGATCCCCGAGCCACTTCCAGAACCGTTTCCGTAGCAGACATTCCATTCATAATGCGAGCCCTCGGCTTTTTCCCCTCGCAATACGAAGTATACAAAAACCCACCACCTACCGTTGAAATTTGGAACTAAAAGTAGTTGTAACAACTAATAATCGACTTTTTAGTACCAAATTTTAACCCCAGGGTGTCACATCATCACCCAAAATATATTTTCGGTAAAAATAACTTTTTAAAAATAAAATTAGATAGATTTGATGATAAACGAGGTGATTAACAGCAACGTTGAGTCAAACGCAACGGAGCTGATGGAAGTGGATATAGAAATGTTCCTCAAACGTAAATAAAAATGACATTTAGCATTTTTTTGACAATATTTTTAACTTTTCTTAGTTTTTTTTTTTTTTTTTAGTGTACATCAATCACAGACCACCGTTCGGGATCCCTCTTGACGATGTAGACTTAGCCTTCGAACATTTGCGGACGGAACAAACGCCGTTGTACGTGCCTTCAATATTAAAGCTCGATTTCTTGACGTCGTTGCAGTCGTTCGGTGAAATTTATGCAAATTTTGCATTTTTGCGGTCGGGGAAATTAGGATATTAATTTCGTAGGCGAACCCATGACACCGGAGGAGCTCGGAGTCATTATGGATGTGGTTTTGGAGGAAAAAACGCCTGATACAGCAGCAGCGAGACCCGGCGATCTCCTGGTAAAATATCTACAGCTGAGTAGAGGAGAAAATATTAACAAAAATCCGGCGAAAAATGTAGAAATTATCGAGATGTTGAAAGAACGAATCCCAGACGTAAAAAAATAAATTAAAAAAATAATTTTATAACAAAAAAATTTTTTTATTTGTATTTTTTTCTCAGATTATCACCTCCGACACGTTTTTAACTGAATTTTTAATGCTACAAGGAGCGTCACCAAAGCCAGAGTCGGTGTCGAGTGAAAGAAGTATAACGCGATCTTCAACCCGCATCCAGGAATCGCATTTTAAAATTATGTAGAACTCTAAATCGAAATAAAATTTTATTTTTATAAAATCTCAGAATCGTTATAGAGATACGATGATTCATGACG